>WNWK01003377.1:20000-169200 GCA_009830355.1 Cherax destructor | reverse complement strand
ATTCTGCATAAAATGAGGGAAAAATCTGTGTGTGTTTACTGTAAAGTAAATATTATTGTGATTGGTGTAAAAACTGCATGTTCAAAGTGTTCTCTCCCGTGGCATAATGTATATTCTTTAGAAACAGTAAAGTCTCTCGACTTAACCAGTAAGCCGGAAATAAGTATAAATGTCTGTATTATGTGTTAAATTAAACCCAAAACGAAACTCAACAAACGTAACATTAACAGTTGCATCACAGTTGTTTAGATGTGCTATTTATGGTATAGTATATAATTTATTGAATGGTATACCATAGAATCTCACTATAATTTATCAAAGCTTTCATGTGCTTATTGTGTCATTTGTGGTGGTAATGTATTTTTTACTGCATTTATTTTGCATCAGTGGCCATAATTTTGTGGTGGAAATATATTGAGTTCCTTTTTCATTATGTTTTTCCTACTTAAAATAAAAATAAATAAGATACTTGTGATCTGTATCTTGTATATGTTTTAAAATACATAACAGTAAAGCTTGTCTATAAATAAAACATGTTAATGATATATTTTATTTTCAGACTTTTTTTTTATATATAATTTTTATAGACAATTCAACTGTCGCTTCTTTTAAGTAAAATCTGTACCACTTGTTGCTATTTAATTTTTCCTTGATTTTCACAAAATTTCTAGTGAGGTACAGTGGTACCTCGACTTACGTTGTTATCACCTTACGTTATATTCGATATCCGTTACTTATAACGTAAGAAATTTGAATGCGACATCCGTTGATTGATTCGTCTTACGCCTTTCGTACCGGACCTGTCCGCTTGGAGCCCAGCTGAGCGCGCACTCCAGGGAGCGTCAGTGTGCTATTGTTTACAAGCGAGAGCGACCACCCACCCACACCCACGCATTCATACCAGTATATTGTCATTATTCCACTGTTTTTAGTGCTTGCAACTGCTAAATAAGCTACCATGGGTCCAAGGAAAGATCCTAGTGCTAAGCCTGTGGCAAAGAGGAACAGAAATATATGTACGATAGAAATGAAGAAGGAGATAATAGAAAAATATGAAAGTGGAGTGCGTATCAGTGAGCTGGCCAGGCTGTATGGTAAACCCTATTCTACCATCTCTACCATTGTGGATAAGAAATATTTAAGTAAAATCAAGGAAGCTGTTGTTGCAAAAGGTGCATCTGTGATCACAAAACACAGACCACAAGTGCTGGAAAATGTGGAAAGGTTGTTGTTGGTGTGGATCAACGAGAAACAGTTAGCAGGAGATACTGTTTCGGAGGGAATAATATGTGAAAAAGCAAGGCAGTTGCATGATGATCTCCTTAAGAAAATGCCTGCAACGAGTGAAGTGAGCGATTTAAAGCCAGCAGAGGCTGGTTTCAAAATTTAAGAAGCGTACTGGCATACATAGTGTTGTGAGGCATGGTGAGGGAGCCAGTTGTGACAAAAGTGCGGCTGAAAAATATGTGCCTGAATTCCAGGAGTACCTAGAGGCTGAACAATTCCTCCCCAACAAGTGTTTAATTGTGATGAAACAGGCCTGTTTTGGAAGAAAATGCCCAACAGGACCTATATTACTCAGGAGGAAAAGGCACAGCCAGGACATAAGCCTATGAAAGACAGGCTAACTTTGATGCTTTGTGCCAATGCCAGTGGTGATTGCAAAGTGAAGCCTTTACTAGTGTATCTTTTGAAAATCCCCGAGTGTTTGGCAGATGCGGTGTCAGCAAGTCTAACTTGTGTGTGATGTGGAAGTCTAACAAAAAAGGGTTGGGTCACAAAGGACATTTTCTTAGATTGGTTCAATGAAGTGTTTGGCCCCAGTGTGAAGCAATATCTCGAGGAAAATAATTTGCCACTTAAGTGCCTCCTGATAATGGACAATGCTCCTTGTCATCCTCCAAACTTGGTAGAGAAAATTGTGGAGGAGTTTAAATTCATCAAAGTGAAGTTCTTGCCCCTAATACCACTCCTCTCCTCCAGCCCATGGACCAGCAGGTCATTTCCAACTTTAAAAAACTCTATACCAAAGCAATGTTTCAAAAGTGCTTTGATGTGACCACAGACATGAACATAACCCTAAGAGAATTTTGGAAAAACCATTTCCATATGCTGCATTGTGTACACCTTATAGGTAAGGCTTGGGAGGGAGTGACTACCAGGACTTTGAACTCTGCCTGGAGAAAATTGTGGCCAGACTGTGTCCTAGAGAGGGATTTTGAAGGTTTTGGGGCTGAGCCTCAGAACCCTGAGCCTGAGCCTGAGCCTGTTTTGGAAGAAATTGTGGAATTGGGCAAGTCTTTGGGGTTAGAGGTGAGTGGTGAGGATGTGGAACAGTTGGTGGAGGAGCACAAGGAAGAGCTAACCACTGAAGATCTGCAAGAGCTTCAACAGCAACTGGAACAAGAGAGCAGAGGTCAGGACAATGGTTCAGAGGAGGAGGTGGAGGTGGAACAAAAATGGAAGAATATGCCTTCTTCAAGGATTAGGGAGATCTGTGCCAAATGGAGTGATGTGCAAGCATTTATGGATGAATATCACCCTAACCATGCTGTTGCAGGCCGTGCTGGCAACCTGTACAATGACACAGTGGTGTGTCATTTCAGGGATGTGTTAAAGAATCGCCAGACACAGAGCTCCCTGGACAAATTTGTTGTTAGAAAGAGGTCTAGTGACTCTCAAGCTGGTCCTAGTGGCATTCAAAGAAAAAGGGAAGTAACCCCAGAAAAGAACTTACCACCTGCAGTGTTAATGGAAGGGATTCCCTTCCAAACACTAGCATACTACTCCACCTTCTCCCTCCTCCCGTCCTCCACACATCAACAACTCTTCAATAAATGTAAGTGACATGTTATTGTACAATATTTGCATGTGTATTTATGTATTCTTTATTCAATTATTTATTATTTAATGTCCAAAAGTTCTAAAAAATATTTTATTTAACTACTTTTGGAAGTCTTGGACGGATTAAATTTATTTCCATTATTTCTTATGGGGAAAATTGATTCGTGTTACGTTTGTTTCGTCTTAAGAAATGCCCTCTCTGACGGATTAAAAACGTAAGTCGAGGTACCACTGTATTTGTAAAAAATTATTTTTTTTCTATGAAATGTTTCTATGAAGGGCTCTTGATCAAAGAAATTTTCTCACTCCTAAAATTAATCCTATCTTCCCACTCCTAAAATCAATCTTGTTTGCCTCCCATTCCCCAAAATTTTATGAATTTTTCACTTCCCACAAATATAATCATGTGCTAGTGAGATTAAGATTCTGGTTTCCTGTACTTGTGCTTAAGGAAAATATTATAATCAGTTTCAGTGATAATTTTCTGTAACAATAGTAACATTTAAGATGTTTATATTTTATATGTTTTTAGAATTTAGGTAGTAGGTTGGTAGACAGCAGACACCCAGGGAGGTACTTACTGTCCTGACAAATGAGTGTGCAATAGAAACCTGTAATTGTTTTACACAATGGTAGGCTTTCTGGTGTCTCATAAATACGCAAGATAACAGGTACACATTACACAGGCATGTGTACATTGTGTATACACACCCATCTGAGTTTTTTCTATTTTCTCAGTAGCTCATATTCTTATAAATTTCCTTTCATCCATCTTATTTAAATCCTTTCTCCATAAGCCACACGTGTCATAAGAGGCAACTAAAATGCTGAGAGCAAGGGACTAATAACCCTTTCTATATACTGTGGACCCCCGGTTAACCCTTAAACTGTCCACGCGTAGATATACGTTCATGTGCGTACTGCCCCGAACGTAGATCTACGTTTTATTTTACATTCGTTCAAATTTAGCGCGATAGGCCTGAGTCGCCTAGACATGAGAGAATGGGTCTGCGCACTCAGTGTGCGCAGTATGAAAAAAATCGGGGACGCCAGGGTACCACATGGTAGCCCCAGTTAGTTTCAGCTCCATCTTGGGTAAACATCATGGCAAACCCCCATGATTCACTCACGCCTCGTCGTATTAACACACTACTATTCCCGGAAAGTGAAACAGAATGCGAGGTTAGTGGATTAGACAGTGATATAGCCACTAATAATCAAGGAATTAGTGAAACTATTGATGAGAACCCAGATGACCCTCAGCCCATCACCTCTGGGGTGACCAGTGTGGACAGTGTGGCCATACCAGACCCTCAGCCCAGCACATCTGGTGTGGCCAGTGTGGCCACAGACCCTCAGCCCAGCACCTCTGGGGTTGCTAGTGTTACTACCCAAAGGTAACTCCGCAAGAGGAAATTATCATTTTCCATGTGTTATGGTGACGATAGTGAAAGTGATATAAGTGACGATGATGAAATCGATTTTATGCCCATAGACGATTCGTCGAGTGACAGTGATTATCATTATTCCCCAGTGAAATGTACTTTTGGGCGTCATAACCTACGTTCAGGCAGTGTGCCATATGCAGTCAGAGGCAAGGGTCTTAGCAGGTCACGTTCCAAAACCCCTGCCACTGACAGTGATAGTGATAATGAAGGAGAGTATGCTGGGATGGAGGAAGAAGTGGTGGGTGGCACGATGCCTGGACCACATGGCGCGGTGTGTAGACAAAGGACCACGTGGCACCCTCTCAACCATGTGCTGGCCCCACTCCCGTCCCTCCTCCTGCTCCCCCACATCCCATGCCACAGGTCCACCCTGCGCCAGCTGATCGTGAATGGAATTGGACTGAACATACACCATTCGTGCCACATCCTTTCAATTTTGATGGCAGTGGAAGTGGCATCATGCCACACTGTCCCATCACTGATGAGTCTACAGAGTTAGACTATTTTCAACTATACTTTGATGAGCCGATAATGAAACTGATTGTTACCCAGACCAACCTGTACTACCAGTATACAAAGGACCATGTAGATGTTACAGAATCGTCACGGCTGCGCAGGTGGAAAGATACAACTGTGGCTGAAATGTATTTATTCCTTGGCACTGTCATGCTTATGCCACATACATATAAGAACAATATAGCAAACTACTGGTACACAGACTGCTTCATTAGCACTCCAGTCTTTCATGACCTCCTTCCCTGCAACAGATTCCTTCTGTTGCTAAGAATGTTGCATTTCTCTGACAGGAATACACCAAACCGAAATGACCTCCTCTACAAAATCCGGGAATTGTTTATGTATCTCAAGCAAAAATTCAGTGCCTACTTTTATCCATTCAAGAACATTGTTGTTGATGAGTCCTTGGTTCTGTTCAAGGGACGACTGTCATTCAAACAATATATACCAAGCAAACGTAATCGCTTTGGTATAAAACTGTTTGTTATGTGTGACTGTGAGACTGGTCTTGTGTTGGATGTCATTATCTACACAGGTAAAAATACACTCGATGATACCAGGCGCATGTTGGGCATTTCCGGTGATGTTGTTCGCAAGATGATGCAGCCATACCTTGGCAAGGGTCATACATTGTTCACAGACAACTGGTACACAAGCCCTATGCTCGCTGATTTCCTACGTGTGAACAATACTGATATATGTGGAACAGTGAGAAGAAATAGAAAACACATGCCAAAGTTCACTGGAGGAAGTGTAGTGCAGGCGTTTCATGCCAATGACATCATGGCACTGTCATGGCATGACAAACGGGACGTGACATTGCTGTCAACCATCCACAGAAACGAGATGGTACAGACAGACAGACTGAGCAGGCTCAACAATGAACCTATTGAAAAGCCAGCTGTTGTCATTGACTATACAAACAATATGCGACTAGTCGACAAGTGTGACATGATGATAGGCTTTGTTGACTGTGTGCGTAGGAGTCGCAAGTGGTATATAAAAGTGTTTTTCCACCTTGTTGACATTGCAATGCTCAATGCCTTCAACATGTACGAAATAAAGACTGGGAAGCAACAACGATATGCGGAATTCACCCTAAATGTCATCAAGCAGATAGCGGGAAAGTATGGTACCACACCTATACCTGCCACTCCACAGCAACCTGTCACCCCACAACAGCGACCTGTCACTCCACAACAGTGACCTGTCACTCCACAACCAGAAGGGGAAGTGCCCAACCGAATAATCCCTAACTGTCACTGCCTGATACCATTACCATCTACTCCAAAGAAGTACTCTCAGAAAAAGTGTGTTGTGTGTGCTTACAGTAAACAGCGACCCCAAGTGCGAAAAGACACACGATACATGTGTCAGTAATGTGGAGTGGCACTCTGTATGAATCCATGCTTCTTGGAGTATCATACAGTGGTGGACTTCTAGAAACATAAATGGGACCTGTAAATACCTTGTATATATATATGTAAACAATAGTAAGTGATTGAACCAGGTGTACAAATTCATTTATCAGTGTGAACATGTGTGTTAGTGACAGTATGATTACTAATTCAGTACCAAACATTTGTGTCTAAACAAGAATTGGCAATGATATCAAAAGATCTGCATCAAAACATTATTATCATACACACACAACCCGCACATATAAAAGAGAGGAGCTTACGACGACGTTTCGGCCCGACTTGGACCATTTACAAAGTCACACTAGTGTGACTAGTGTGACTTTGTAAATGGTCCAAGTCGGCAACTGTCTCTTCCTTTTATATGTGCGGGTTGTGTGTGTATTGTTCCAGTCACGGTATTGTGCCTTTTTTGTTAATTATTATCATAGCATGAAAACAACAGAAAATTGAAAAAAATTGAAAAAAAACGATAAATGTTTATTGTTTCTGCAAGCGGCAGTGCACCATGTTGCCGACACCACATCATTTAGCACCAACTTCGCGGGCTTATATCTCGGTAAGAACTGGCTCTAAAAAAAAATTTTTAGCCTATCCTGTTTATAAAAATGCGCTCTTCATTTTTAAAAAAAAAACAATTTTTTTTTTTTCAAAATATTCGGGGCAGTACGCAGGTGAACGTATATCTACGTGTGGACAGTTTAAGGGTTAACAAACACCCCGGAAATCGTACAATTATGTAAGTATAATATTGTAAGTGCTTGTAGAAGTGTATTTTGGGGGGTCTGAAATAGACTAACCTACGTGACATTATTTCTTAAGGAAGTAAATTCGTTCGGTAATGGCACTTGAGCAGGCTTCTGGGATGAAGTTTTTTCATTAACCAGGGGTCCACTGTAAATTACTAAATGTAAAAAGAAGAAAAACATTACTTTTCTTTCACAATGCCTTGGTGGGAGATGGCCGTTGTTAAAAAAAATGCTCATTAGAAATATTTTATATCTAAGTAATATGTAAATGCAGTGAGGTTTATTTGCTTGTACTTAAGAGTCTTGAAAGATCCCTGAACCCATTAAAAGTGGCTATGAAATTGTAAACCCATACAAAATATTTTTTTTTTTAACACGTCGGCCATTTCCCACCGAGGCAAGGTGACCCAAAAAGAAAGAAAAAAATTTCATCATTCAACCCTTTCACCATCATTCATACATAATCACTGTCTTTGCAGAGGTGCTCAGATATGACAGTTTAGATGTCCCTCCAAACAGCCTATATCCCAAACCCCTCCTTTAAAGTGCAGGCATTGTACTTCCCACTTCCAGGACTCAAGTCCAGCTAAACAGTTTCCCCAAATCCCTTCACAAAATATTACCCTGCTAACACTCCAACAGCATGTTAAGTCCTAAAAACCATTTGTCTCCATTCGCTCCTATGTAACACATTGATGTACATTTGTATTCTACCACTCTTCACCTGTCTAGACTTTAGTCTATAAGTATTAAGTTAAGTCTGCCCAAAATGCCTCGGCATGATAGTGGCTTTCTTTGCTCCAATCATATGATATGTAAACACACATTGTACCCTTAGCAAAGAAATAAATCTTTATTTTATTTTTATTTTATTTTAAATCCAAGCCCCTCGCCCACAAAACCTCCTTTACCTTTCCTAGGATGACCCCTACCCCAGCCTTCCTTCCTATGTATATTAAAATATGTAAAAGCAAATTCTGTATACAATAAAAACTAAAAGTGTATTCTGTGCATATGTCTTGTACTTGTCAATCAAGTATGCTGGATTGAAGGCACTCAGCATATGTACTTCAATGTCCAAAGTACAGTGGAACCCCGAGTTTCGGCCACCCCGAGTATCGGCCACTTCGAGTTTCGGTCACTTTTCGGCCAAATTTTGTCCCGAGTTTTGGCCGTTGCCCCGTGTTTTGGCCGGCATATCAGACCTGTCTGCCTGCCCGCGCTTGCGCGCCTCCCAGCGCAGGCGTCGTGAGCTAGTCTAGCTTTGTTTATCCTTGAGTAAACATTACCCTACACGCTCATCCAAGCATTTCACAATAAATTCATTGTGTCTAGTACTTGTTTATTGATTGTGACTGTGAAATAAGCCACCACATGCCCAAAGAAACTTCATAGTGGCAGCCCTTTGGTAAAGAAAGTGAGAAACACGATAGAATTGAAGAAAGAAATTGTAGCAAAGTACCAAAGTGGAGGAGGAAGAGAGAGAGAGAGGAGAATGTGCCTTCTTCAATGATTCAGTGATTCTACAATATGTACGTGCTGTATAACCCCTGTGGTTTAGCGCTTCTATTTGATTATAATAATAATAATAATACAATATGTACGATACTAAAGCAGCACGAGTCGATAAAGGCTATAGCACCAGCTAGCGATAAAGTGTAGCAAGAAAGTTAAGCGATTAATCGATAGAAAAAGGACAGCACGAAACTGATTCCTCCAATGTTGTTGGAGTTATATAGGGCAACTGACAACACTGCCGTTTCTGCTGCCGCCATAACCACCACTATGTAAGGCTTATCTTTCAGTGGTCCTTATATACCCAACAACAAACAACACAGCAACACGCGTCGGTTAGGGAGAGAGACATATGACATATGTTATTAATATTGTTCATGTCATATTAGATGAATTGTGCTAGATAAATAAGCCGTAGAGTTGATATTAGTGTCATATTGAAGGAATATCTTGTCCTGCCTCCAAACAAACTCTCCTGCCTCTCTCATACACCAAGAGTCTTCAATAAAGGTAAAACTGATTTAAATGTTTATTTATCCATTAAAATTAGTGCTTTATATTTATTTCTCATTGTTTTCTGTATGTAAAACTATAGTATTTATTCTTTAAAAAAATGAATTTTTTGTGACTATTTTTGGGTGGAACGGGTTAATTTGATTTACATTATTTCTTATGGGAAATATTGCTTCGACTTTCAGCCATTTCGAGTTTAGGCCTAGATCCTGGAACGGATTACGGCCGAAACTCGGGGTTCCACTGTAATACCCTACCCTGGTAGGTTTATTGATGAGACAAAAAAGTTATCCAAGTCTAGCAACTCAAAGCAGGATGTTTCAGGGTTCACAAAGGCTACGGGCTGCAGCCCGTCACTGGAGGTTCCTTGATGCTGGTGAGGGGCTCTTGCTTTAGGGAATTGGATCCATGCTCCAATTCCCTTATGCCTTCCATCCCCCTTTCCCCACAGGTGCTGTAAAATCCCTAGGGGTTTAGAGCTCCCCATAATAATAATAATAATACTGGCTGCATCTCCAGTGTCTTCTAGGCTTGTGTGGTGGATGGATTTGTCTGTGGTCTCACTGAACTGTGTGTCCTTGAGTACCGAATTTGTCAGACATTTTTGGCTACTGATGAGTTAATATGGGCGGGAGTAAGTTGCTAACATGAGACAATTGCACAGAGCATTGAGTTAAAAAAGGCAAGCCATCAAATGAAGAATATAGTAGAAGCCATTGATATGCATGAGCATCCAGTGAGGACCTGGTTGTGTCAGTTCACTGAGGATGGTGTTGATGCCCATACCAAAAGCATGTCCAGGAAACCTTGAAAAATGTCCCCACTAACATTAACTGTTAATATGAGGCATTTAAATGTGAAGCCTCATCCAAGAAGTGGACCCTCAAAGACTATGAATAATAATAATAATATCTTTATTTCTACAAGTACATGTACAAGGTATACAGGCCTAGCTAACATCAATGATGTACTACTATATAGAAAGCCACTTGTTATGCATAGCATTTCTGGCAAATTTAGGTCACTTGTCTCAAGATGCAACCCACACCAGTCGACTAACACCCAGGTACCCATTTTTTACTGATGGGTGAACATGGACAACCGGTGTAAGGAAACACCCAATGTTTTTACCCTTACCAGGAATCGAACCTGGACCCTCATCATGTGAAGCAAGAGCTTTTGCAACCACCATAACTGCTTGGTACTACCATTTTTAACTAAACCAACAACAATCTCAGAGACAAGTGCCTCATTACTTGACCATATCTGGACCAATACTATAACTCCACTCAAAGCAGGGATAATCACAGATACACCGCTGAAACATTTCGACGTGTTTCCTTACACCTGTTGTCATGTTCACCTAGCAGCAAATAGGTACCTGGGTTGTTAGTCGACTGGTGTGGGTCGCATCCTGGGGGACAAGATTAAGGACCCCAATGGAACTAAGACAGACAGTCCTTGATGACGCACTGACTTTCTTGGGTTTTCCTGGGTGGCTAACCCTCCGGGGTTAAAAATCCGAAGAAATCTTATCTTATCTTATGACCACTACCCCACCTTCCCCATACCCAACTAATGTAAATTGCAACGCTTGAAAAAAAAATTAATATCCTCTGGGACTCTTCATGGACCTGTGGAAAGCATTCACTACAGTGGACCACAATATCTGCACCTTAAATTAGAACTTTATAGAGTCAGAGGACATACCCTTGAATACCTAAAATCTTTTCTTAGCAATAGACACCAGTACATGTATGTCTCCACAAACGGTGCAACCTCATCAACTATATACGTAGTATAAGCCTGTAGCTATTGGAGTGCCACAGGGCAGTTTCCTTGTCCTCTGCTCTTTCTCATTTACATCAATGATCTCAACGCATCTCCTTAAACCTGTTCTATTCGCTGATGACACTAATGTCTCGCTCAAATCTCACTATGCTTCGCGACACTGCTAACATCGAACTATTAAAAATATCTACATGGATGACGACCAACAAACACCCTCATTGTAGAGAAAACCTACTTCATGCTGTTTGGAAATAGCTTCAAATATCCAACTAAACATACTGATAAATGGTTGTGCCATTACAAGACACAATGACGGCAAATTTTTAGGTCTACACCTTGACTGGAGCCTGAACTCACCTAATGACCATAGACAAATACAGCACTGTTATTGCCTTATTAATCTTAAGTTAGTCTAAAGTTTGCCCGAACTGCTCTGCATATAAAGGGGCTTTTGGCATGTTCATGAATTATTACACTCCTTTGTACAAACATGGATCATGGTAAAATAAAATTATTATTGTTATTGAAATTTCATACCCATATCCAACACAGCCAGGGTCTTCAAAACAGGAGGCATCCTCTCCAAGATGCAGTACTATGTACACCAAACAGCTACTGACATTATAGCACTATCTAATTTGCACATACCTCATCTATGGTATTTGTAACTGGGATTCTACTACGACTGATCACCTCAAACCATTAATAACCTAACAAAAAGCTACTGTGCGGACTATCACCCATTCCTATACCAAACATCACCCCTTCCCCCGCTCTTCAAGAGTTTGAACTTAATATATAAAATATTCACTCATATTAATGTGCACATTATATATACATGTACAGAACATTAAAGTCCAACATAAACCCTCTGAAACATTTCCTTGATAGCAACAACAGAACAAACGGGCACAACTCAAGACACAAAACTCTCTTGGACATTCCTGGAGTATACCTGGAGAGGGTTTCGGGGGTCAGTGCCCCTGCAGCCCGGTCTGTGACCAGGCTCCATGGTGGATCAGGACCTGATCAACCAGGCTGTTACTGTTGGCCGCATGCAACCCGATATATGAACCAGAGCCCAGCTGATCAGGTACTGACTTTAGGTGTCTGTCCAGTGCCGCCTTGAAGACAGCCAGGGGTCTATTGGTAATCCCCCTTATGTATGCTGGAAGGCAGTTGAACAGTCTTGGGCCCCTGACACTTATTGTGTTGCCTCTTATCGTACTAGTGGGGCCCCTGCTTTTCATTGGGGGGATGTTGCATTGTCTGCCAAGTCTTTTGCTTTCATAGGGAGTGATTTTCGTGTGCAAGTTTGGTACTAATCCCTCTAGGATTTTCCAAGTGTATATAATCATGTATTTCTCCCGCCTGCATTCTAGGGAGTACAGATTGAGGAACTTCAAGTGTTCCCAGTAATTGAGGTATTTTATCGCAGTTATGTGTGCCGTGAAGGTTCTCTGTACATTTTCTAAGTCAGCAATTTCACCTGCCCTCAAAGGTGCTGTTAGTGTGCAGCAATATTCCAGCCTAGATAGAACAAGCGACCTGAAGAGTGTCAACATGGGCTTGGCATCCCTAGTTTTGAAGGTTCTCATTATCCATCCTGTTATTTTTCTAGCAGATGCGATTGATACACTGTTATGGTCTTTGAAGGTGAGATCCTGACATGATCACTCCCAGGTCTTTTACAGCAGTTTTTCGTTCTATTGTGTGGTTGGAAATTGTTTTATACTCTGATATAGTTTCAATTTCCTCACGTTTTTCATATCAGAGTAATTGAAATTTCTCATCATTGAAATTCATATTGTTTTCTGGTGCCCATTTAAAGATTTGGTTGATGTTCGCCTGGAGTTGTGCAGTGTCCGTCTCAATCTATGCGAAAACGCAATGCACATAAAGGCCCTAAGATCTGGAATTCATTGAACAAACCAGCGAAATGTCCCCCTGTCTGCCAATCAATTTAGAGCTATTGTTAAAAATCACCTCATCTCCCTAACGTAACTAAAGCAACACTTGTGTTATACCAAACAAAACCAGCTTATCCAACTTTATCCCTGTTCTTGCTGCTCTGTATGACCCCTGTGGTTTAGCGCCTCTTTTTTATTATAATAATAATAATATCCCTGTTCTTCCAGTTTTCTTCAAACTCGCATAGAAAATAATTGCTCATCTTGTTCCATTATAATTCTGTGCTCCAGTTCCCTGAATTAAACCTGAATACCTTCCATCCCCCCCACATACGCTGTATAATCACTACGGGTTTAGATCTCCCCCATGATTATAATAAGAATAACAATACAAGCACCTAATAAATTTCTCTTATAATCGTTCAATATCCTGGAGACATAGAGCCAGTTTGAAGCTGCTTAAGAAAACCCAATTAACTTAAGATCACTGAATCATTTAGTCACTCTCTCTTTTTTGTATTAATGCATACTTATTATTGTTTTATTGTTCACTTAGCTACCTCACTTTGTACACTTAAAAAAATCAGTTCAGGACACTGTACACTGTGTACGTTAGGCCCATACTGGAGTATGCAGAACCAGTTTGGAACCCACACCTAGCCAAGCACGTAAAGAAGCTAGAGAAAGTGCAAAGGTTTGCAACAAGACTAGTCCCGGAGCTAAGGAGTATGTCCTACGAGGAGAGGTTAAGGGAAATCGACCTGACGACACTGGAGGACAGGAGAGATAGGGGGGACATGATAATGACATAAGATACTGAGAGGAAGACAAGGTGGACAGAGACAGAATGTTCCAGAGATGGGACACAGCAACAAGGGGACACAGTTGGAAGTTGAAGACTCAGATGAACCACAGGGATGTTAGAAAGTATTTCTTCAGTCGCAGAGTGGTCGGGAAGTGGAATAGTTTGGGAAGTGATGTAGTGAAGGCAGGATCCATTCATAGCTTTAGGAAGAGGTATGATAAAGCTCATGGCGCAGGGAGAGTGACCCAGTAGCAGCCAGTGAAGAGGCGGGGCCAGGAGCTATGAATCGACCTCTGCAACCACAACTAGATGAGTGAGTACTAGTTCTTAAGTACTCTGCAAGCATTAGGATTAATTTGCTCAAAATGGACAGCATGCTATTGGCTTTCTTTTGTGTTTAGCAATATTTTATTACGTGTAAACTACATTTTGTATATTAAAGAAAGAAATAAAGATTACTTGTTCGTTTGTAAAAGAACGAGTAAACATGATTGGTGTCCCTTAACAACCCTCAACAACAAGACATTAGCTGTGGTGTCCCTTAACAACCCTCAACAACAAGACATTAGCTGCGGTGTCCCTTAACAACCCTCAACAACAAGACATTAGCTGTGGTGTCCCTTAACAACCCTCTACAACAAGACATTAGCTGTGGTGTCCCTTAACAACCCTCAACAACAAGACATTAGCTGTGGTGTCCCTTAACAACCCTCAACAACAAGACATTAGCTGTGGTGTCCCTTAACAACCCTCAACAACAAAAAAGCACATAAAAGATAGCTGTGGTGTCACTTAACAACCCTCTACAACAAGACATTAGCTGTGGTGTCCCTTAACAACCCCAACAACAAGACATTAGCTGTGGTGTCCCTTAACAACCCCAACAACACTTACCTCAGGTGGTAGCAAGTGTTCTTGGCCCTGATAAACCCAACCAAGAAGAAGAAGCAAGTGTTCTTAGTAAGTTTATTCAGGTATACACAAATACAGTTACATAGATTATCATACATAGCAGCATATGTGTAGATTATATTTTGCCACCGAAGTGGCTAGTTTATTGTGCACCCCATATCCATCCTGTGGACGGTAGCGCAAGAACATATGGATACACAATAGGCCTAGGCACGAGGCCCCAAAAGGGTTAACAATTGTACATATGGATTTATATCTACATTTCACTTATCTGTTACAAGCAAATTTAGGAAATTTGCTTAGTATATCTGGTATCTTATTTTCATTAATAAGATATCTTGACATGTCACATAGGTTATTATACTGTCTCTATATTCCTCAATAAGTGGACCCAGGATAACGCAAAAAAGTCAGACAGAGTGACTTATTTCCATTGGGGTTCTTTTAATACCTTATTATACTATGAAGGAGATAATATCTTATTATTATTTAACTTCAGTTGTTTTACTCTGTCTTCAATATTCAGCATATCTAATTGTTGTAATTCATCCTGGCCTACATGTTCTCTTGGTCCCAGGTCCAGGATGAACCTTTCCATTAGTTCTGTGTGATTTGTAGACTATTAGTTTTTTGTCAAGGCAGAGTACCATGAAGAGCAAGCGTAGTCAATATGACATTGTATAAGGGCTAGACATAGGGTCCTGCTAGCCTCAGTAGGTAGACACTGTGCTTGTCTGTAGAGGAACTTCAGTCTGGCATTCGCTTTCTTTACTACACTGTTCCCTATCAATTCTCCTGACATGCATGGGTCAAAGGGGATTCCCAGATATTTTACTGAGGAAACTGAAGTGATGGATTCCCCATTACACCGGACATTAAAATTATTTACCCTTCTCAGTTTATATTTCGTGCCAAAGAGTATGGCTTCTGTTTTCTTGAGGTGTAACGATACACAAATAACCCGCACGAAGGAGAGAGGAGCTTACGATGACGTTTCAGTTCAACTTGGACCATTTACAAAGTCACACTGTAACTTTGTAAATGGTCCAAGTCGGACCAAAACGTCGTCGTAAGTTCGTGTCTCCTATGTGCGGGTTATTTGTGTATTGTTCCAGTCACTGTATTGTGCCTTTTTTTGTTATTTGTGTAATGATAGTTTGTTGTCTACTAACCATTTGCTGCAGGACTCCAGTTCTAGTGTTATTACATTAGCTATATATTGTGGGTCTTTACCTGACACTAACAGAGCACTGTCATCCTCATACAGTAGGAGTTTGCACTTGACACTGATGGGCATGCCGTTTACATAGCATAGGAATAATAAGGGACCCAGAATACTGTCTTGTGGAATGCCACATGGTATCGGCAGTGGTTCTGAATCTGTTTTGTTGATTTTGACAATTTGTTTCCTGTTGTTAAGATAGGACTTTAACCAGTCTATGGAACCTAAGCCAATTGCTTGAAGTTTTTTACATAATATATTGTGGTTGACAGTATCGAAGGCCTTTGCAAGTCTAAGGTTACCATTCCTATGAGGTTCCCTATCGACATTTTAGTTCTCATGTAATCCATCAGATTAATTAGGGAGGTGTTGGTTGAATAAGATCTCCTGAAGCCTGATTGGTAACTATGAAGAATGTTGTTGTCATTAAGATACTTAACTACTTGACAGTACACAGTTCTCTAGAATTTTCGATATTACACTGAGTATACTAACAGGCCTATAGTTGCTGACATCAGACCTACTATTTTTCTTGATGATAGGAGTAACTCTGGCCTCCTTGAACCTCTCCGGTATGGTATTAGTGGTGATGGATAAATTTATTATGTGAGCAATGGTCAGTTTATTAACAATAAATGTCTTAAATGAGGTAAAGGACTCTTGATCCAAGCCACTGGAGCTTTCCCCCTTCCCTTGGATCAAACATTCCCTTGATACTGCTAAGGGGTATCTCAAGGCAAAGAATTATATTTTTTCTTCCTGGGATTGAAGATGATTGTCTCCCATTCCCCCAGGTGTCACACGACCCCTTACAGGTTTAGAGCTTCCTCGTTAATTAAAGAGTATAACCCCTATGGGTGTAGCACTTCTTCCCCTCCCCACTCACCATCAATTTGCTCTATAATGTTTTTTTACAAGCCTATTTTACATTTTTACACTGCATTAAGCACACTCGTGTAGGTATACACTTAGTAAGTCATCTCTTGTCATTTGCTATATTGCTTATAATGGCTATTTTTTGCTGTTTGTTAAATAATCACCATTTATCATTGCTTGTTATTTATTTTTTTGCAGTGCTGTATTACCCATATGGGTTTAGCACCTTAATATAATGTTTCGTTTTTTTCCAAGGAGACTAAGTTAGTATGGCTCGACCTGGAGCTCATAGGAAATTTTATGACTTCACTAAGTCAGAAGTACCAGATGAGGAGAGGGATGAAGTCAGCAGCACACCAGAGGACCTTGTGAAGTACGTGGCACAAAACATCATTGGAGCGAATACTGTTTTCTCGACCCCTTTTGGACCCCGTAAAGGTAAAAGAAAATTTAAATTTATGGCTCTGTTGTGTTCTAAATATGCGAGTTAAATATTACTTTAGTTTGATAGTAGAAAGACGATTTGGGGATTATTTTATTATGGTACTCATTTTATATCATATATTACTCTTTCTCCATGGGAAAGTGGAGAAGAATCCTTTATCTGTAAGCCATGCATGTTGTAAGAGGTGACTAAAAGTCTGGGAGCAAGGGGCTAGTAACCCCTTCTTCTGTATAAATTACTAAATGTAAAAAGAAGAAAAACTTGTGTTTCTTCTTCTTCAGGTCACCCTGCCTCAGTGGGAGATGGCTGGTATGTTAAAAAAATATTATGCTTTATTAATATACAGTGGTACCTCTACTTACGAGCAAAATTCGTTCCAGTCGGCTATTCAAGTGCCGATACCGAAGGAATTTTTTCCCATAAGAAATAATGAAAAATTAGGTTAATCCATTTCATACCCCCAAAAATACACTTACAAAAGCACCTACAAAAATACACTTACATAATTGTTCGAGTTTTGAGCTGCTCGTAAGTAGAGGTACCACTGTATTAGGAAAATGCTAATAATTAATCACAAGATTGTTTGATAAAATTACAATGAGTATAAAGTTATGGATGGGAAAAGCTTGTTGTGGAGAGGAAGTCTACAGCATAGGAAAACCTCCTCCATTTCATTTTATAAGCTTTTCTATTATAATTTATTGTTAAGCAGCAGTTTTTCTTCAAGAGCTTCATCATGCACGCAGTTATATTTTTAATTGTTCTCAGAGAACGCATTCTGTACTATCAGCTCAGGAAGATGACCTGACATTTTGGGTTGTGTAGCAATATACATCTTAAATTATCAAAGTCAAAGTCAAAGATTTATTTCCACATGATACAATGTTTGTACAGAGATGGGTGACATTTGGTTGTGCATGCAGAAAGCCCATAGTTATGCGGAGCATTTCAGACAAGCTTAAGCCTAATTTAAGACTACAATGGCAATAATTATTAGAGTTTAGGTCCCCTGTTCTGTACAGTATCTGTCATGCCATATGTTAAGTCTTGTAACCTTCAACCAATCCTGGAATCCAAGTGACTTAATTCTTTGGGTGAGTTAGGCCTCTTTTTCATTGTTTTGGGTGTAACTGAACACTGCGATTCTTAACGTCAAAGCAAACTGAAAACTAACTAAAGTTTTTGGTCCATATTATTCATGAAGTTAGTCCTCATTACATGTAACATTCATAAGATGGAGATGACATTCTCACCAACCACTATGTCTCATGCACTGATAAATCTGGAAAGATTAATTTAGATATGCATTTGCTTCCTTTCATTTGCTATTCTTTTGCACTATGTTATGTTCTTTTTAAACTCCCTTTCAGTCTAATTCACTTTTCTTGTATCATTTTTACATCCATTATAATTTATACATTCATTTTATTTTTTTATATTTATTATAATCATTACATTTTTACATTCTACATTAATATGCCAGCTTTCTTTTTCCTTTAAGAATATTGTTACTTCATTCTTCTAAAACCACATGCTGCTGTTGCACACTAATATTGCATTTTTAAATCTTTTCAACAGCCTTTTATTTTTACAGTAGCCAAACATTCATCTTGCTGTTACTCATATTTCTAACTAGTGATTTTTTCTTTAATTCATGAAAGCCACTCATACCTCTAGCTAGCAATTTTTTTCTTTTAGTATTTATTAACGTTACTAATGCCTCTAGCTAGCAGTTCTTTTCTTTAATTCATTAACTTTCATTTTACCTACCACTTCAGATGATTAGAAAACAAAACTTACACACCTAATTACTATATGTATTGTATTAAAAATGTCATAGAAAGTATGTAAAGTACATTATAAGTTTTCTTTCAGTTGTATATTGTGACTATATAGCCTCTGGGAGATCAGTTAAATTTATTGAAGATTACATCAGTAGTGAAGTCCTGTCTCAGTATGGTTCAACGCACACCACTTCTACAGTAACTGCTCTCCAAACAACACTCTTCAGGTAGGATTAAATTTATGATTAAGTTGTTTAGCATTATGTAGGTGTCCCATAGCTCGATCGCTAGCGCACTCAGCTCACACACTGAGGTCCGGAGATCGAATCCCCGGTACGGCTGGAAAACATTAGGACATGTTTCCTTAAGACACCTGCTGTCCATGTTCACCCATCAGTAAAATGGGTACCTGGGTGTTAGTCGACTGGTGTGGGTCGCATCCTGGGACAAAACTGACCTAATTTGCCCGAAATGCTCTGCA
This sequence comes from Cherax destructor, assembly GCA_009830355.1. Classification (NCBI taxonomy): domain Eukaryota; kingdom Metazoa; phylum Arthropoda; class Malacostraca; order Decapoda; family Parastacidae; genus Cherax; species Cherax destructor. The sequence continues at coordinate 149,971 of WNWK01003377.1, read as the reverse complement.
TAACAAGTGGCTTTATATATAGTAGTATGTCACTGATGTCAGCTAGGCCTGTATACCTTATACATGTACTTGTAGAAATCTTTCTTTCTTTCAACACGTCGGCCGTTTCCCACCGAGGCAGGGTGGCTCAAAAGGAAAAACGAAAGTTTCTCCTTTTACATTTAGTAATATATTCAGAAGGGGTTACTAGCCCCTTGCTCCCGGCATTTTAGTCGCCTCTTACGACATGCATGGCTTACGGAGGAAGAATTCTGTTCCACTTCCCCATGGAGTTAAGAGGAAATAAGAACAAGAACTAGTAACAAAATAGAAGAAAACCCAGAGGGGTGTGTATATATATGCTTGTACATGAATGTGTAGTGTGACCTAAGTGTAAGTAGAAGTAGCAAGATGTACCTGAAATCTTGCATGTTTATGAGACAGAAAAAAGACACCAGCAATCCTACCATCATGTAAAACAATTACAGGCTTTCGTTTTACACTCACTTGCCAGGACGGTAGTACCTCCCTGACTTGTAGAAATATATATTATTATTATTACCATGAATAAGTTTCACCAAGTGAATGTGCTGGATATTCTGAAGTTGTCATTATTTTTTTTACACAGATAACCAACACATAGGAGAGTGAAACTTATGACAACATTTTGGTTCATCCTGCACCATTAATTAGTCACATTTTAGTCCAAGTCGGACCGAAATGTCGTCATAAGTTTTGTTCTTTAATGTGCGCATTATTTGTCTATTGTTCTTTTCACTGTATTGTGCCTTTTTATTTTTATTTTTATTTTTTTTAGTAAATAGCTGCTAAATTATTCTGTTTCAGAGTTATTGTACAACTTCGTTTTATTGTAGAGGGTTAACTTTTAATATCGGTTTAAAATATGATTTTACTAGCACCAATGCTGTTTCAAGATTTTCATTTATATTTTATGCAGCATTCAATTTTTTAATGATTGTTTTATATTTTTTGGTGTAAGAAGTAAGACTACAGTGGTCCCTCGGTTTTCGCCGAAAATTCATTCCAGAATGCTGCTCAAGTGCCATTACCGAACGAATTTACTTCCTTAAGAAATAATGTCACGTAGGTTAATCTATTTCAGACCCCCCAAAAATACACTTGCAACAGCACTTACGAAAATACACTTACATAAATGTTCGAGTTTGGAGATGCACGAAAACCGAGGGACCACTGTATGTATTTAGAGGAATGTCTGTATCACATGATAGTGCTATGTCAGATGAAATTGAATTGTGGATGGTTGATGGATGTTGTCAGTGATGGAAGAGGTAAATAAGTTGATGAGAGTGTGTGGGTGAGTTAATTGAATGGTAAGTGATTGATGGATGCTTTCATTGATGCAAGAGGTAAATAAGTAAGTCTATAAGAGGGATTGTGTGGGTTAGTTAGCTTGTGAGTGTACAAAATGAGCACAAGCATTGATTTTTAAAAAAAGGAATTTTTATACCTGTTGCCACTGTAGCAGAATATACAGTAGGTATCAGAGGATTAGTTAATTTTTTCACTGTCCACACCCCCAGAATTAATATTGCTCTTAGTGTCCACTTTTAAAAAAGAAAAAAAATTCTTCTGAAATGGAAGATAATCTTTTTCTGAAGGTAATGACACCAAAAGTACCAAATTTGATGGAAAACTTTCAGAATTATGCAGGTGCAAAGTAAGCAGTCTGGGTTCAATTTACACAACAGCGATTTCGCCCACTTTGAGTCCTATTGTAAGTCAATTCCATTACTCCATTTGACCAAATTCTTTGCTATTTCATTGGTTAACATTCAGTCACACACTGCCTAACACTGATCACCTAGCTCAAGATTGTACAACAGCTGATATGGATGCAACAAAGCTATATTTTTTAAATCATTCTTTGTTAATGGTTTTTACATATTCTTATTACTTGAAACAATATTGTGGTCCAAGGTTTTACTGCGTCGTATAATCTGGAATTACAATAGCATAGTTTTTGTTAATTTTTTAAGTTTTATTAAAGTGTCTGGTGATTATTTGTAACATTTTGTAAACTTTTATTGTTGTAGACACGAGGCCCGTGATATCATTCGGAATGCTACCAAGGCCTCGGAGCACGACAGAGTATTGTTTGTCGGGAGCGGTGCGACGGGTGCCTTGCAGAAGTTGATCCATGGTTTAAACTTAACTGAAGCCCCAATTGTGTTTGTTGATCCATGTTCACACCACTCAAGCCTGCTGCCCTGGAGGGAGATTGGCGCAACGGTAACCCTTAACTGGATTCTTGTAACCCACCTCAGAGTATTTGAGGCAGGTGTATTAATGACTAAAGTTGTGAAAAACTAAAATCATTTTGATGCTTTTTTGGGTAGCATATTCTGTCAGAGAAGCAGGCAAAACTGTTTACAGTATACTATTTAGCTTTGAAAGTATAGTTAAAGTGTATTAATGATTAAAGTTAGTGTATATAGGTGAGTGCGAATAGGAAGCACATCTGTCTGGTGCTCAGCAGACGGAGGATCAAGCCTTCACCACATCTTGCTGCTGAATGACCCACATGGGTTTAGTGCTTAAAAGTAATTTTTTTTTTTAATTTAATGACCAAAGTTATGAAAGATCTATAATAATTTTTATTTTTATTTTTGGGTAGTACGTGTACATATATTGCATTTTTTAATGAATTAAAATTAATTAATATTGTCAGGGAAGCAGGTGGTAACTGTAATTAACTGTTTGCAGTCTATTTAGCTTTGAAAATAGATTTAAAGTAGCAGTTCAGCCTTATTTTTCACTTTCCTATTAAACCTCTTTAACTGGATCTGGTCTGACTGTATTTTCACCCATTCAGTAGATGTCTGTGGTATTTCTCAGTTTTGGAAGCAAGGCAAACTAAAGGATATTATTATATTTATTATCAAATAAGGAAGTTGAAATTGCTTAACAGGTAATTCGGATTCGTGAGACAAAGGATGGGAGCATCGACAGTGTTCACCTGGAAGAGATGCTCAAACAACAGCAAGGAAAGAGTTGCCGTGTGATAGGATGTTTCACCGCAGCCAGTAATGTGACAGGGATCGTGGCACATGATGTAGAACTCACTATACTTCTCCACAAGTATGGTGCACTTGCATTTTGGGATTATGCAACTGCTGGTAAGTAGAAAACAATATTAATTTTTTTAGAAAAAGGTGATTTGTTTGTAGACTTTCTGTTACCACAAATGCCATTTTCCACACAGATAATGGAGCCATGATTGTGAGCTGAAGAGTTTTCAATTTTGTATTCCCACCTCAATACTCAAAATAAAAATTTACAATAGAATCTTCCTCTGTCTCTCTCCCTCCACAAGATTCAATAGAATTAAGTATTAAGGAACTGATTTTTATTATTTTCACTTTGCATGACATTTTAGATCTGAAGTGATATCACAAAATATTTTTTTTCAGCTCCTTATGTGGATATTAAGATGAATCCATTAGCTAGTGGAGATGGTGACAGTCTTGCTCATAAAGATGCCATCTATTTCTCAATGCACAAGTTCCTTGGTGGAGTACAGACTCCAGGTATGTATTGAAATATAATTATTATCATTATTCTACCATAGTGTCCTTTTATCAGCTGGTCAGTTTCACAGACTTCTCTCTAAAATTTTGTGTGAGGGTAGTAGCATGTAATTTATATTCTCCATTCATAAATACAAGTACAGTGGACCCTCGGTTTTCGTCGATAATTCTTTCCAGAATGCTGTTCGAGTGCCGTTACCGAACGAATTTGTTCCCATAAGGATGAATGTAAATTGGATTAGTTGTTTCAGACCCCAAAAAATACACTTACAAAAGCACTTACATAATTGTTCAAGTTGGGAGCTGTACGAAAACCGAGGGTCCACTGTACTGTTCACTCATACTTGGCACAATCTTACAGTACTAGTGGACTAGTGCAAGTCTTACAGTAACTTACCATTACAATCACAGGTGACTACTTTTTCCAGTTAGGTGCACCAGTGGTAGCTAAACTGTGCTCAGTCAGGTCATCAATACTTACTTCTGTATGATAAGACTCTTCAAAACATTTTGCAGGCTGCACCAATCATATACAGAGAATGTAGACAGCACATAATGAATAACTGTTAGAAATAATACATCACACAATAGAGAATGTGCATAAAATGAATGCACATTAGGCAAGAAAATCCTGCACTAAACAAAGAATACATATAATTGCTTGGAAGTAAGTAATATGCTTGGAAGTAGGTAATATGTTTTGAAGTAAATAATATGCTTGGGAAAAAAACCATACCACAGGTGGGGTTCGAACCCGCGGTCAGAGAGTCTCAAAACTCCAGACCATCGCGTAAGAAAGTGGGCCAGCTAGCTTCAATAAAATTCATCCAACTAGGTATATTTCTACACCATAGGAAGGTTAGCATAGGCACCACTGTGTCCACAAATGCAAGTTTTTACAGACGAATCTCCCGCTAGCATGGCTGTGACGAACTCCAGCTCAAGTCCCCTTCAAAGCCATTGAAGCTAGCTGGCCCAGTGGCTTATGCAACGGTCTGGAGTTTCGAGACTCTCTGACCGCGGGTTCGAACCCCACCCATGGTATGGTTTGTTTGCAATCGTGTCATTACGATTTCGTGAGTCATATGCTTGGAAGTAAGTAATATCTAATGTGTGGTGTGAATATAATGCAGAGAATTCGGAGTTTGGAAATTAAGAGGAGGTGCGGGATTACCAAAACTATTATCCAGAGGGCTGAGGAGGGGTTTTTGAGGTGGTTCGGACATGTAGAGAGAATGGAACGAAACAGAATGACTTCAAGAGTGTATAAATCTGTAGTGGAGGGAAGGCGGGGTAGGGGGTCGGCCTAGGAAAGGTTGGAGGGAGGGGGTAAAAGAGGTTTTGTGTGCGAGGGGCTTGGATTTCCAGAAAGCATGCGTGAGCGTATTTGATAGGAGTGAATGGAGACAAATGGTTTTTAATACTTGACGTGCTGTTGGAGTGTGAGCAAAGTAACATTTATGAAGGGATTCAGGGAAACCGGTAGGCCGGACTTGAGTCTTGGAGATGGGAAGTACAGTATCTGCACTCTGAAGGAGGGGTGTTAATGTTGCAGTTTTATAACTGTAGTGTAAAGCACCCTCTGGCAAGACAGTGATGGAGTGAATGATAATGAAAGTTTTTCTTTTTTGGGCCACCCTGCCTTGGTGGGAATCGGCCGATGTGTTAATAAAAAAATAAATAAATACAAAAAATAATAATTGTGTAATGCTATATGGTGAACTCCCAGAATTCACGTTTTATAATCTGCCAGATTTGATTATGCGGTGTCTTTTGCCAACAGCTATTTTGTGGATATCTTTAATTAGTATTCACATTTTTTCTTGGTACCCATTGTCATTATTAAAAAATTGTAGTGGGATTTCATTCAAAATGAGCTCATTCTCTCTTACGGCTGCCAGTATTAAGCAAATTAGAGCAATGGTCAAAAGATTTGAGCAGAAAATATAAATTGGTGCATGCAAAAATTTCTACGATTGTCTGTCTCAGAATTCCTGTCACTAGAAGAAACATAACCCATACGTGTTACAAGTTTCAGTTGTACTATTAATGCTTCAGTGTTTTTTTGTTTTAATTTAAAATATCTACAATCCCAATTATGATACATTAATTCAATTTGTTTGCCACTAGAAACATGTTTATTTGTAATAAAGAATAGTGGTGTGGAAGTCATAAATGTGTGACAGGTGTTGGTATAACTGGACCAGTGTTTTTCTTATGACAAAAGGGTATTTGACTGTTAGTCACTGTTCCAAACATACAAAATGTGTGAACGGTTAAACTTTTTTTTTTAATGAGCCAGTCATATCCCACTGAGGCAGGGTGACCTAAAAAGAGAAAGGAAAGTTTTTCCTTCTTAAATTTAGTAATGTATACAGGAGAAGGGGTTACTAGACCCTTGCTCCCGGCATTTTATGTTCTCGGGAAAAAAGTCTGCACAAATGCTTTAGAGTTGCAGGTATTTCACAGGCATCTCTTTATTGAATAATTTTAATTCCAATCTTAATTCTTGCATGTAAATAAAGAAACACTAAAATACACACACTTTACGATTGAAGGTTTGACCTCATTCAATACTATATCTACTACTTATTTACATAAAATAATTTTTAACACTTATTTTTTAGCAATTTATACAGAAGGGTTACTAACCCATTACTCCCAGCATTTTAGTCTGCTTTTACGACATGATTGGCCTATGGAGCGAAGATTTTTATTCCACTTCCTCCCTGCATGCCTTTGGTAAGACAGTAATAGTATATGAATGATGATGAAAGTGTTTCTTTTTCGGATTACCCTACCTTGGTGGGAGAAGGCCAGTGAAAACAATTTAACCCCACATTTGGTAGGTGTAAACCTACCATAAGAAAATCAACATTAGCCCTTTCGGGGTCGGTGCCGTACTAGTACATTTTACGAGCAGGGGTTGGTGCCATACTAGTACGTGTAAATTCTAGCGGCTTCAAATTAAGCAGGAAATGGCTGGTAGGCCTACATATGAAGGAATGGGTCTATGTGGTCAGTGTGCGCAGTATAAAAAATCATGCACCACACACTGCATAATGAGAAAAAAAAATACTCCGACCGTTTTTTTTCGTTTAAAACAGCGACTTTGCAGTCTATTTTCTTATGGTATTTATTGATGTATTCTCGTTTCCTTTTCTCATGTGATAGAATGGAAGATATATTACAGAAATAGAGATGATTTTGATTGGTTTGACAATGACAAGTACCTTGAAATTGAGCTCAAAGTAGCGAAAATGTTCAATTTTCGCCGATGTTCAAGAGTAAACAAATCACACCATGTGTCCAATACACATCAACTGGCGAGTCTAATATTCTTGCACAAGTGCGCTGATATTATTTATACCATTTTTACAATGATGCAGTTGTATACATAACAGTAAATCTTCTATTTTTTGTGAGAATAAAAATTCAAAATGGAAAGCAAAAGTAATGTAAGAGGGGCCTGGAGACGTGACTAATGAACAGAGAAGATGTTATTTTAGTGCCAGGAATGTCTGGCTTGTTTATTCTGGACCCTATTTTGAAATTGGCATCGTTTGAAATTTGTGTGAAATTGGCCAAATTGTCATTTTCTGACCACTATTTTGGGTAGTTGAAATTGGTAAATAGACGGTTTCTTGTACTCAATCGATAGAAGAAATGAGTTCTAGCGAAATAGCTATGATTTTAGTGGACTGGATAATTGGAATTGGCCAAATATAGGACTCAAAGTGGGTGAAATCACTGATGCGTAAACATCTTCGAGACCGGTAACTTCGCGAGAGCATAATTCCGTAAGTTTTCATTCAAATTTCAAACTTTTTTTGTCGTTATGATCAGAAAAAGATTCTCTATCATTCCATATGAAAAACATTTTTTTTTTTCCATAAAATTTTCAACCCTGAGAACGTTTTTCCGAGAAGGCCTGTCGACCCCCAAAGGGTTAACATTAGTACTGCTTATGTACCAACTGTTCTCTTGTTTCATGTAATGTTAGAGAGAAGTATTCAAATGTACAGTGGACCCCCGGTTTACGTTAGGCTCCAAACTCGAACAATTATGTAAGTGTATTTTTGTAAGTGCTTTTGTAAGTGTATTTTTGGGGGTCTAAAAGGACTAATCTAATTTACACTATTCCTTATGGGAACAAATTCGTTTGGTAACGGTACTTGAACAGCATTCTGGAACAAATTAATAACGTAAACCGGGGGTCCACTGTACATTATTTTAATCCACATTCACTTTATATACATTATCTGTGTGTGTTAACAAGTGCTGTTCTTTTTCTCTTGTCAGGTATCTTAATTGCCAAGAAATATTTATTTGAGAATTCTGTGCCTGAAGTATGTGGAGGAGGAACCGTGTTCTTTGTGTCACGAGAGTCTCACCGATACTTACAGGTAACAAATTATAGGCGTACTTTGTTAACCCTTTCATTGTTGAGACCCCTGCTCGCAAACTTGCTCTCAGTGTCGAAGAACTTTAAAAAAAAAAATTATTTTTTCTTATGAAATGGTAGAGAATCTTTTCACAATGGTAATGAAACCAAAAGTACAAAGTTTGATGGAAAATTTACAGAATTACGTATGTTCTCACGAAGTTAGCGGTCTCGGCGATATTTACACATCAGTAATTTTGCCCACTTTGAGCCCTATTTTGGGCCAATTCCATTGCTCCAGTCAACTATATTCATAGCTATTTTGCTAGTACTCCTTTCATTCTGTCGAATGAGTATAAGAAACTGCCCATTTACCTATTTCAACTACCCAATAAAGTGATCATAAATTGGTAATTTGGCCAATTTCATACAAAATTCAAGAAAGGCCAATTTCAAAATAAGGTCCAGAATCAACAATGCAGACATTCTTGGCACTAAAATAACATTTTCTCTGTTCATTAGTCACATCTCCAGGCCCCTCTTATATTACGCTTGCTTTCCATTTTTAATTTTTATTCACACAAAAATAGAAGATTTACTGTTATGCAGACTACTGCATTATTGTAAAAATGGTGTACATAATATCAGCGCATTTGTAAAAGCATATTAGACCCACCAGTTGACATGTATTGGACGTGTGATGTGATTTGTTTACTCTTGAACATTGTCAAAAATCAAACATTTCTGCTAATTTGAGCTGACTTTCAAGCTACTTTTAGTCTCTAAACCATTCAAAATCATCTCTATTTCTGTAATATATCTCCCATTCTATCAAATGAGACCAAGAAAACGAGAATACAACCATAAATACATACGAAAATACACCGCAGAGTCGCTGTTTTAAACCAGAAACAAGGTCGCAGTTTTTTTCTCATTATGCACTACATACTGCAGGATTTTTTTTTATACTGCACACACTGACCACTCAGACCCATTCTCTTGTATGTAGGCCTACCAGCTTTCTCCCACAAGATTGAAAGCCACTAGAATTTTGGTGTAATATTACTGGACTGACACTGGCTTCAAAGCCGTAATGTTATGGGACTGACAGTGAAAGGGTTAATACGATGCTCACTGTAGAGTGCTATGCCAATATACAGCGCTTAAGATGGTTTTTTGGCAATTTTCAAATATTTTTGTACAGTAGGACCGACATATCTGCGGTTTACCCTAGCCTGAAAATAACGCTTAATTTCACTTAATAGTGGCCCCAAAGTGCAAAAACGGTTGGTGGCAGTTCTTCAAAGCCTAAGAGAAGCCATGAAGTGCTTCCCATCAGTGAAAAAGTGCCAATTCTTGAGTTATTGTGCATAATTTATGAATTAAACTTTATCATAGGTATGTATGTAAACAAAAAACACCTTTATAAATAAGGTTTGCTACTATCTGTGGTTTCAGGTATCCATGGTAGGTCTTGGAATATATCCCCCTCAAATATGGGGGTCTTACTCTTTATTTTTACTTTTACATAGGTTTTTTTAGGCCTAGTGCTTCTGTGCACTTAATAAATGATGGTGTAAACATGTTTTTAGGCTTTTATATGTGGAAAAAAAGCTGTGTTTGTCTTTAATGTGATATTCACTTTATGGCACTGGTCTGGAACCTAACCTACCATACTAGTGAGGTATTCCTATGTAAAAAAAATTATCTTCTGGATACAGGTTACAAATTTTGCCACAGGCACATTTGTACAGGCATACATCACTAATACGGCCGCAATAAAGCACATACTAGTGCCTTAAAGTGAATCATAGCCTATTTACCACATACCTGTGCATATAAAAGCCTGAAAACATGTTTGCACTATCATACCATGACTGGAACAATGCACAAATAACCCACACATAGGAAAGAAGCTTACTACAATGTTTTCAGTCCAACTTGGTCTCTGACTGAGATCAAAACATGGATATCTGTTTTCACTTGTGTTTCATTTTTTTCTGTCCAGTTGCTTTCTCAGTGTTTTCTAGATAATCATAAACTTCAAATTAAAGTTTTTGGTAAAAAAAAAATGATCTTCCACACAGAAAAAGATTATGGATGTTTTTATCAGTCTTTAGCAATATTGGCCTCTCATGGGAGGTGCCTTGATGCCAGTGATGGGATCTTGATCAAAAAATAATTGGACGTATCCTCCATTTCTCAAATCAGATCTGATTGCTGCATATTTTCCCAGGTGTTGTATGACCCCTTTGGGTTTAGCACTACCCTCACGAACATAATAAAAATTTATCACTATTGGGCAGTATGAAGAGGCACACATTACTTAAGCTGTGTGGTATCTCCATTACCATTTACCATCTCCAATCTGTAATGAAGGATTAAAATTTTACCAGTTGCTTAATTGGCTTATTGTCCAGGATGTGGAGACGCGAGAGGAAGGTGGAACGCCAGCCATTGTGGAGTCTATCCGTGCTGGTTTAGTAATGCAGCTAAAGAACTGTATCACCCCAGATTTCATCACTACTCGCAACAGACACCTATCAAGGTATTTCAAACACAATTAGGTAATAATTTTTTAACACCAACAATTTCAATAGAAAAGATATTAACCATGATTTACTCCATAGTTGTCTTTCTAGGAAGACATGGACATTACAGTTGAATCATAAATGACCATAACATCTCCAAAAGAATTAAAAGGCAAAATACTGTAACTGGAGCAATACAAATACACATATAACATTTCCATACACAAATATACATATAACATTTCCATACACAAATATACATATAACATTTCCATACACAAATATACATATAACATTTCCATACACAAATATACATATAACATTTCCATACACAAATATACATATAACATTTCCATTTTATGTATAAAATGCAACCACTTTACATTTTAGCTGTAAATCTCAATTTTAGACACATGGTTTTTCCTAAATCCTTTCATAGGTCTTACCATGCTCACACTCCAACAACATCTCAAATCCTGAAGTCCACTTGCTTTCATATACAGTAGAACCCCGAGTAACGGTCTGTCCGAATAACATTTTTTTTGTGTAAAGGTTGCTTTTTACTGTCAATATTTTTCTTGTGTAGGGGTTTTTACTCGTGTAGCAGTCCATACCAGACCTGTCCGCTTGCCTGCACTTGCAGGATGCCAGTCTAGCGTTGTTTACACTTGAGTGAACAATACCCAGCGCGCTCTTTCAAACATTCACAATACATTTGTTGTGTTTATTGGTGGTTTAGTGATTGTCACTGTGAAATAAGTCACCATGGGTCCAAAGAAGCTTCCCAGTGGCACCCCTGTGGTAGCATTCATGCAGGGAGTGTAGCATTCATGCAGGGAGTGTAGCATTCATGCAGGGAGTGTAGCATTCATGCAGGGAGTGTAGCATTCATGCAGGGAGTGTAGCATTCATGCAGGGAGTGTAGCAGGCATGCAGGGAGTGTAGCAGGCATGCAGGGAGTGTAGCAGGCATGCAGGGAGTATAGCAGGCATGCAGGGAGTGTAGCACGCATGCAAGGAGTGTAGCAGGAAGGCAGGGAGTTGGGATTCCCCTTCCAAACACTAACCCCTCCCCCTGTCCTCCTCCCTATCTTCCAGATGCCAGCAACTCTCTTCAATAAAGATAAGTAAATGTTATTTTAAATGTTTAATTATAAATTTATTACACTACTTTATATATATTTATATATATATAAATTAATTTTTTATGAATATTTTTGGATGTCTGGAATGGATTAATTGTATTTACATTATTTCTTATGGGAAATAAGGTTTCGAGTTACGAATTTTTTGTGTTGAGGTCTAGCTCCTGGAACGGATTAAGACCGTTAGTCGAGGGACCACTGTACTTTACATATGCTTGCTGGATGTATAATCATCTACCTCTCAAAACCTCTTTCACACTTTCTTTCCAATCATTCCTCAGATGTCTTATACTTTCCTTATAACTAATTTAAATTTATTCACTATCTTAATTACACCTACCATCCTACTTACGACCGAGCTTGGTTCCGAACAACCGATCGTAAGTCAAAATGGACCCAAGTCGAATCTTATGCTTTTAGTACTGTATTTTATACTGTAAGATTTAGGAGAAACACTGTGTACAACACAAACAGTTGTTTATTTCCATACAAAACATTCGTATGCATGAAAACATACGAAAACATTCGTATGCATGAAAACATACGAAAACATTCGTATGCATGAAAACATACGAAAACATTCGTATGCATGAACAGAAAAGTACGGAAAAGTACAAAAATAACTTAAGCTAAGCTGTAAACAGTACAGTCATAAGTACGAGTGGTCGTATGTCAATGTGACCAAACCATTTCAACATTCCCTGTCGTATGGTTTGAATTTTAAATTTTACAGCATCCCACCTTCTGTTAATTTCATTATATGTACATTAATCTTTTTTTTAACAACAACTACAAAAAAGAGCAAATAATGTTTAATGAAATTAATAGAAGGTGAGGTGGTATAAAATTTGTAGTTCAAACAATACAAAAGTTCTTGTTGAAATGGTTTGATTTCAAGTACAATTTCACTGCTTCCAGCCTCCTTGCTGCAGCATTTCTTTAATGACCTCTCAAAAGAGTGAAAATACTATATTATGTATAGTATAAAATTATTATTATGTTAAGAAGTGCTTAATTCATGTTGGTCTTTCTGTATTTTTGTCCCAAATCTTGCAAGGCTCTTGTCCCTAATTTTTTTGTATGTGACACTTTTTTCAAGAGTTTTGGCTGGAATATTTTTCATATCAGAACCATTTGACTGCTTTTGAAGCCCCACAAACACAAGGGCAGACTTATACTTCAAATACCTAATAAGATTAATGATTTTTTTGGCAAAAAATCTAGGGTCAACTTATACATGCCATGAGGTTAACTATAATACAGCCTCTCCTCACTTAGCGACATACTCGTTTACCCACGACTCAGACTTACTACAGGCTCTCTGGCCAGTATACATACCTAAATAATGTATATTAGAGCTGATTTCCTCTATTCTGTTTATTACAATATACAGTACATTGCTGTATAAACATTTAAAAATATACCAGAAATGTTATAAATGGTGCAAATGTGATATTAAAACAATATCAAAGATGGTTGACACAAACCCACTACCATTATAGTATGCTCCTCACTTAGCTACGAATTTGTTTACCGATGTGGTCTTAGGAACAGAACTCCATTGTTAAGTGAGGAGAGGCTGTGTTATAATAAGGGCCTAAACTCTAGAGATGGCGTCCCAATGTCCAAGGATGAGAGAAACGAGAGTCTTGGAGAGACTGAAGTTCTCTCTCACCCCTGGTGTGGTGAGCATACCTTCAGTCTCTCCAAGACTCTCGTTTCTCTCATCCTTGGACATTGGGACGCCATCTCTAGAGTTTAGGCCCTTATCGTAACAGGCTGTATATACTGTAGTCTCTTATATCACTTGTGTTTATCTTCAACCTACTTACAGCAAGTCTAAGATTTTTATTATCTTTAACTGCCAATGCTTTAATTATTGTATTCAGGCAAGCACTAAACCCTTGAGGGAATACAGCACTTGGGAAATGGGAGATACAGTGGACCCCCGGTTTATGTACAGCTCCAAACTCGAACAATTATGCAAGTGTATTTTTGTAAGTGTATTTTTAGGGGTCTAAAAGGACTAATCTAATTTACATTATTCCTTATGGAAACAAATTCGTTTGGTGACGGTACTTGAACAGCATTCTGGAACGAATTAATAACGTAAACCGGGGGTCCACTGTATTCAGGTTTGATCAAAGGAAAGGCAGGGCAGCTCCAGTGCCTCTGATAAAGAGCCATTTACCAGCAGTCTTCACTGTCTTAAAAATAAACTAACTAGGGTAAAAAAGGGTATTATTTTAAGGGCAAACTTTTTTTTCTTTCTTTCAAGGGTGTGTGTGTGTGTGTCTTAGCTAGTGAAATGCTCTTGGTCCAAGAAAATGGTACTTCCCTCTCATTCCTTGGATTAAACTTAATTACCTGAAATTCCTCTGCCATAGGATGATCCCTATAGGTTTAGCACATCCCTTTGAATATTATAATATTAGTAATAATAAGAGTAAGGATATAATACAACAACAATAGCAATAATAATAATAAGAAGAAGAAGAATATAATACAACAATAATAAGAATAATACAGTGGGCCCTCGCTATTCGAACACTCCAAAACTCACCCTTTTATGTAAGTTTATTATTGTAAGTGCTTTTATAAGTGTATTTTTGGGGGTCTGAAATGGACTAATCTAATTTACATCATTCCTTATGGGAATAAATTCGTTTGATAACAGCACTTGAACAGCATTCTGGAATGAGGGTGAGTTTTGGAGTGTTCGAATAGTGAGGGTCCACTGTATAATGATATAATAATAATAATACGTAATATTTTTTTTTTTATTAACACCAAGGCAGGGTGGCCCGAAAAAGAAAAACTTTCATCATCATTCACTCCATCACTGTCTTGCCAGAGGGGTGCTTTACACTACAGTTATAAAACTGCAACATTAACATTATACAGTGGACCCCTGGTGTTCGTGATGCTCCAAACTCGAACAATTATGTAAGTGTATTTTTGTAAGTGCTTTTGTAAGTGTTTTTTTGGGGGTCTAAAAGGACTAATCTAATTTACATTTGTCCTTATGGTAACAGATTCCTTTGGTAACGGCACTTGAACAGCCTTCTGGAACGAAAAAATCACGAAAACCGGGGGTCCACTGTACGTAATAATAATAATAATATTATAATACAACAACAATAATAATAATAATAATAATAATAATAATGAGTGTGGTGAAAGTGTTGAATGATGATGAAAGTATTTTCTTTTTGGGGATTTTCTTTTTGGGTCACCCTGCCTCGGTGGGAGATGGCCAACTTGTTGAAAAAAAAAAAAATAGTAATAATATACAAAAACAATAATAAGAATATAATACAACAGCAACAATAATAATAACACGTCGGCCGTTTCCCACCGACGCAGGGTGACCCAAAAAGAATGAAAAAACTTTCATTATCATTCAGCACTTTCACCATCATAATAATACATCAACAGCAATAATAATACCAATAATAATAATAATAATGTTTTCTTCAGGAAAATTTCAGACTTGGTTGGAAGTGTCACAGAATTAGAAGCTCTGGGTAATGTTGATTACCCTGACAGACTACCAGTTCTGTCATTTGTTGTGCGACATCTGCAGTCTGGCTTCCTGCTGCACCACAATTTTATCTGCGCAGTCTTGAATGACGTGTTCGGAGTTCAAGCCCGAGGTGGCTGCGCTTGTGCTGGGCCCTATGCGCAAGATCTGCTTGGAATTGATGAAAACCTTGCTCAACGTTATGAGGAGTTGCTGGTGGAGGACAGCAGATTAGATCGGTCACACCTTCGAAGACAGCATGAACATAGTGATGTGGAGGTGCTGAGGCCAGGCTTTGTTCGCCTTAACTTGCCATATTCAGCTTCAGATGAGGAGGTAGATATTATTATTGTTACTTTCTTTCAACACACCCGCCGTATCCCACCGAGGCGGGGTGGCCCAAAAGGAAAAACAAAAGTTTTTCTTTTTAAATTAGTAATTTATACAGAAGAAGGGATTACTAGCCCCTTGCTCCCATTATTATTATTATTATTACTCCGTGGGAAAGTGGAGAAGAATCCTTCCTCCATAAGCCACGAATGTCATAAGAGGTGACTAAAATGCCAGGAACAAGGAACTAATAACACCTTCTCCAGGTCACTCTGCCTCGGTGGGAGATGGCTGGTGTGGTAAAAAATATTATTATTATTATTATTACTGTATTATCATTTAATTTTGTTTTATTTTTTATTTTATTGTTATTTCTCATAAGATAGGATGATCCAAAAAAGGAAAGTCACCATCTTTCATTCAGTTCCTGTCTTACCTGAAGTGTGCAGACATCACAATTTAGATGACTCTCTGACTGCAACATCATCACCTCCTCCAGAATGCTGCACTGCCCTTCCCACCTTCAGGACCCAAGTCTGGCTAACCAGTTTCCCTGAGTCTATTCATAAGAGTTATCTTTCTCACACTCCATCAAGCATTAAAAATCACTTGTCTCCACTCCCTCTGATCTAACATGCTCAAATAAGCTTGCTGGATACGCAAGCCCATAATGCTCGAAATCTTTACCCCCCCCTCGTTCCATTCCTTTCTAGGATGACCTCTACCCCTCCTTCCTTCCTCCATAGATGTATACACACCCTCTTCATCATTCTATCCCTCTCCATTCTCTAAATGAAAACCCATTCAACAAACCCTTCTCAACCCTCTAAATGAAAAACCACTTCAACAAACTCTCCTTAGCCCTCTAAATTATACCCTTGTTGATCCTACACTATCTTCTAATTTCCACACTGTGAATTCTTTGCATAATATTCACACCGCACATTCATGAGAAGCTTTAACCTCAGTACCTGAGGAATGGGAGGTAATGAGGTTTGATTCAAGGAAGGGGGAGAGTAGCTTCAGTTCCTTTGATGAAGAGCTCTTCACTAACATCAAGGGTAGCAGGTGTTTGAATACACCACACATATGTTATACATTTCTCAAGATTGATGAACTGAACTCATTGACTCTAGGTTGAGGGACTCGTTACCTCAAACTCCTCCTCATCTTCCACCGTTCTTCTGTGTGATGGACTGAAGAAGTCACTGGCTGACAATATGTATCAGCAATAAAGCTTCCCAAATGTTACATAAGTGTTGTATTCTTCAATTATGGAAAAGTTCATGCAACTATTAGCATTCATTGAGGTCCTCTGGTCAATTTTTTATACCATTCCCAGATTTTGTTTCCATGCTTTAACTTGAGAATGCTTCTTCTGATCGATTTCAACTTTCAAAACTAGTATATCCTACTTCGAAAAAGTTGGAGTGTGTAATTACCAATTTGTCAGTGTTATTTTTAAAATGATGTATTTTTTCCATGGAATTACTTAAGTACAGTGGTACCCCGGTTTACGATATTTTTTCATTCCAGAATGCTGTTCAAGTGCCATTACCAAACGAATTTATCCCCATAAGGAATAATGTAAAATAGACTAGTCCTTTTAGACCCTCAAAAATACACTTACAAAAGCATTTAAAAAAATAAACTTACATAAAAGGGTGAGTTTGGAGACTATCGTAAACCGGGGTACCACTGTACGTGTCTTTTCTGAACAGCTGATGTATATTATGGACATGATGGTATCTAATAGGTTTAGGCTATGCAAATTTGCTGATTTCATAACAAGCAATAAATTTGAAATCGTTGGATTCCAAACAATAACAGAAATGGTGAGCATTGCACAAAGTTCTCATTGATTTTGAGCTGTGTATTGTAATTTGCAAATTTTATTAAAAAATTGGTGTCTATGCAATATTTGGAGAATGCCTCTTCAAACCTTAAATGCTTGCAAGTCATAATTAGATACATTTTTGTATCGATATTAGGATGCTTTGGTGCCATTTTTCATAGCACTTTTCAACATATATTACATAATTAACAATACTGCAACTGGCCGTGGATGCATTAATACATTACAAATGCAATATATTTCTAAGTGGCTGAAAGAATACAACATGCACTTTTTCTTCCCTAGGTTGATTTCATCCTTAGTGCTGTGCGTGATGTGTGTGTGAATGGTTGGCGCTTGCTTCCACAGTATAACTTCAATCCAGAAACAGGTGAATGGAAGCATCACACTAACCTGGTGTATAGAGAGAGACTGTGGTTACAGAACATCTCTTATGCTAAAGGTTGTTTCTCCTACCAGAGCAAGGATATTTCTGCAGATGCTCCAAGCTATGAAGATTGTCTAAAACAAGCTAGAAATGTTTTTGATCAAGCAACCAAGGTAAAATTTCATTTTTGTGTGTCTTGATCAATCTTACTGGTCCAATTTTTCCTAATTATATTTTAACTAATGAATGGTTCATAAAAAATGCTCAGTGTTGGGAAAGAGAAGCTTGTTTTACTTCTGTGATTCAGCAGGCAGTGTCAGTAGGATGGATGGTAGATGGAGCATTCCCTGCTGCTTTGGCTGCTGGTGAGGAATAGATCAAGTATTAACACTAACATAGAACTTGCTTATAAATCAAAGAGGTCACCTTGGAGCCATCCTGTGTTGGATTGTTTAGTGTCCAGGATAAAGGAAGGCACTTTAGAGAAGGGATCTTTTGCACTTTCATGGGAAAATTTTGAATCACGGGGTTTTGCCTGAGAATGCTGGAGCTCTTTCCATGTTACCCCATGCTTAGTACCCTTATTTCCTGGTAGGCAGTGTCACTGAACTCTGGGATCCAATGCTTTTATTTTATAATAATGTATGTATTTATGTATTTCACTCTGGAATGTTTAAGCTTGAAACCAGGTCTGTGAATTACCAATTTCTGGAAGATCAACAATTGGTATATTTGTCCTCATATTTTCACAGATACTGACACCCCTAGTCATTCATTCCAGTACACCTACCATTTCCCACTCCTACAAATACTGCTCCAATTCACATTCCTATTGGTCAACATAACCAACCTTCAGTATTGTTTTACCAAAGACAGTTTTGTGGCTTTCATAAGAACTAGAACCAAAGTAAAAAAAACTTATTGCAAGACTTGTCTCTAAACCATTGAACTACTATTGCAAGTAGTGGTAGTAGTATTAATAATAGCCATCATCATCATCATAGTACACAGGTAGTATTGTCGTTGTTTTGAATTGCAGTGGACCTCCGAGTTTCTGCCATAATTCATTCCAGAAGGCTGTTCAAGTGCCATTACAGAACGAATTTGTTCCCGGGGTCCACTGTACATGTATATATAAGTAGAACTTTAATATTAATTTCTTAGTACAGTACCAAAATGTAAAAAAAAAAAAAATGAACTTTCACACAAACTTGAATACAGTGGACCCTCGGTTTTCGTTCACCTCCAAACTCAAACAATTATGTAAGTGTATTTTTGTAAGAGCTTTTGTAAGTGTATATTTGGGGGTCTGAAATGACTAATCTAATTTACATTTGTCCTTATGAGAACAAATTCGTTCGGTAACAGCACTCGAACAGCATTCTGGAAAGAATTTTCAACAAAAACCGAGGGTCCACTGTACTACTGTATATTACATGCAATTGGAAAAATTTTGAGCAAATTGTTATTCATATCATTTTATCATTTTTTTGTTGATATTTCAGGCAGCCCTAAGACGTCAAGTTCCGGAAGATGTTATCCTTTTTCGGGAAGAAGCGGCTCATTTACGTTGGTTCTTACTTCCAAGTGAAGCCAAGGAGGCTCTTCAGCAGCCTGCTGCAGCCTCTCTACCTCACGATAGTTATGCTCGACTTCCTTTTATGCCTTTGGCATATCCTCTGAAGGAATTGGACTTGCACGTAAGGCCAGATTTTGTTTGGCAACCTACAGATAGTGGCTCACTTATATCTAAAAGAACTAATGTGTCAGTGAAGCAAAGTTATAATATTCAAAATGCTGAAGCTGATACTGGTAAAGAAAATGCCAGCATGCAACAGAAAATAATTGTTGGAAAGAACAAGATCTTACAAAATGAAGGGAAAGACAATAGAAATGATGATGTTAAGGGGTTGAGATATGAGAATGAAAAACAGGATGATCTTTCTTCCATCACCAGAGCTGCAAATGAAGATCACAGAGATTTATCAACAAGAAATGATTCTGATGAGACTTGCAAGATTGGAGAAAATACTTTTGTGTTACAAGAAAACTCTAGTGTGAATGTCAGTACCTTAGGAAGAAGCATCAATCTCAACACACTGAAAGAAAGTGAAAGTGCCAGAGATGAGACGACAATCTCGTCAAACAAAGAAAACACCCAGAAAAGCTATAATAGTGTTATTTCATCTAGTAAAGACTCAAAATTAGTTTGTAAAGATATGGAGTGCTTTGTTGAGAGAAGTGATGTCATTCCTTGTCAGATTATTTCAGTGCAGAACAAGTGGCATTCTCCTCCGAAAAATATATTTAATCCTACAGTTGAAGTAAGTGTTTGTATTCTTGCTCATTACAACTATTCTTATAGCATCTTTACATTCATTCACACAATATTATTTATGAAGGTACATTTTATTGTTAATTATATTCTTCTTTCAACAAACTGGCCGTATCCTACTGAGGCAGGGTGGCCCAAAAAGAAAAATGAAAGTTTCTCATTTTAAATTTAGTAATTTATACAGGAGAATGGGTTACTAGCCCCTTGCTCCCGGCATGTTAGTCGCCTCTTACAACATGCATGGCTTACGGAGGAAGAATTCTGTTCCGATTACCCATGGAGATAAAAGAAAATAAGAACAAGAACTAGTAAGAAAAGAGAAGAAAACCCAGAGGGGTGTGTACATATATGCTTGTACATGCATGTGTAGTGTGACCTAAGTGTAAGTAGAAGTAGCAAGATGTACCTAAAATCTTGCATGTTTATGAGGCAGTAAAAAGACACCAGCAATCCTACCATCATGTAAAACAATTACAGGCTTCCATTTTACACTCACCTGGCAGGACAGTAGTACCTCCCTGGGTGGTTGCTGTCTACCAACCTACTATCTAGGGTTAATTATATTCATAAAGAATAAAAAGTCACAATACCGTGACTGGAACAATACATAAATAACCCGCACATAGGAGAAAGAAACTTATGGTGACATTTCAGATCGAATTGAACCATTAACTTGTCACACACAGGTTAGGTTCTGGGCTACTGTTGTAAAGCGAAAATCACTGTAAAGTGAAGCATAGCCTTTTTTTCATTTTCAAATGCATATAAAAGCCTGATAACATGTTTAGATTATCATATATTAAATGTGCAATATAGCTAGGCCTAAAAAATGCATATACAGTACACACATTACTTACCTTAAAATATTTCATCCATAGCTAGTAGTGAGTGGTGAATATGTATATTTATTGTAGGAAGTCTGAATAAATGAAGAATGAGTATAATTGAAAACCACTGCATTAGCAAAATGCTGTAAAGTGAATCACTGTAAAGCAAGACCCTCCTGCAATAAGAGCTATAACCTGCCTAGCATGTGCCAGTAGGCTTGCTACAGTGCCCCTCTGTTCTCATGATCTTATGTTCTTCTATTAATATTTTTATTCTGGGGAGGTGAAGGAACATTGCATTCAGTGCCTCCATGCCAGATGGTCTGTTCTCTCTGTCGCTGTTGCTCTATGACCCAGTTGGTTTAGTACTTAGTTACTATTGTAATAATAATAATTGTTATCTCTGTTCTATCCATAATGTCCTCACAATAAATACTGATTTCCTGTCAGTTATTTGTATTTCCCTTTTTTCAGTACAGTGCCTTGATGCTCGTGAAAGAATCTCGGTCCAAGTAATTGAAGTTACCCCTTCCTTGGATCAGATTTAATTACCATACTTTCATTTCTCAGCTGTCGTATCTGAGCTCCTCTGCAAAGACAGTGATTATGTATGTGTGTGGTGATAGTGTTGAATGATGATGAAAGTATTTTCTTTTTGGGGATTTTCTTTCTTTTTGGGTCACCCTGCCTCGGTGGGAGACGGCCGACTTGTTGAAAAAAAAAAAAAAACTTTCCCTAGAAGTGTATGACCCCTAAAAGTTTAGTGCTTCCCCCATGAATGTTATAATTTCTATTTCCCTATTCCTGTTGAGTTTTTTCATGTTTCTTCTTTTTAGTGTGCATGTCTGTTGAAGATATAACGTTTGAATTTATGCATCTTTAGTTTTCATTACCGGCTAAATGAGAATTTTCCATTCTTTTCATATCGAAATCAGCAGCTAAAATATTTTGGTTATTTTTGTGTTGCATGTTGTAAGTAATTGATGAGAAAATGTAAACAGTGTAGAAGTGTATAAAAAATGTGTATCTTGACACTGATATCTTAGCTATGATGAAGAGGTTGATAGATATTTGTTAGCATATGAAGGGAATAACAGAACTGCTGTAACTCAAGCAAGATTAAAATGATAGAAGAGTAACCATACCAGAACTGGAGCATTGCAGTGCATTCGTAACTTAAAGGTTTCATAAGGCAGGAGCATATTATTGATTGAAATCTCTCTCATGGCTGTCTTATTAGTCATAGTTCTTAGTTGGAATTCTCTACCATACAAGCTATGTAGATAGATATCCACTTCTTTAATACAATTTAATTCTCCTCTATGCTGCTAATTGCCATCTTTCCTACTGATTGTGTGACACTTAACAAAAATATTTTCATTCCTTTCCTTTTAATTTAGCTGTTAAATTCTGTTGAACATTTAACCCTTTTTATTCATGATATGAAGTTTTCACAGAAGCATATACGTACAGTATAGTATTTGTAACTCACAAGTGTCTTTGGTTTTCAGGCCCTCCAAGAGTTTGACATGATAAAAGATGGCGACCGTGTTTTAGTTTGTCTGTCTGGAGGAAAGGATTCTCTCTCACTGCTACATACACTACGACAGTACCAGTTTTATGCTGGTGCGAGGGGAATCAACTTTTCCTTGGGGGCAGTGACAGTGGACCCTAAGAGTGCTTCATATGACCCAAGGCCTCTCGTCCCTTACTTGGCTAGTCTAAACATTCCTTACTTCTATGAACAGCAAGGTTTGTATAGCATTTATAATTGCCCATACTAGTTGTGATACTAAAATCACTGCAATATTAAGAAAATGCCAGGAGCAATAGGCTAGTAACCCCTTCTGTATAAATTTCTAAAACTAAGAAGCAATTTTACATCATCTAAAGACAGGGATGCATCTTTTCTGGCTCAGTTGATAGCATCCTCAGCTCACACAGTGAGGGACCAGGGTGAAACATTGGGCATGTTTCTTCTTTTTTTGGGGTCACCCTACCTCGGTGGGAGATGGTCGGTGTGTTAAAAAACAAATATTGAAAACGACCTTGAACCAATATCATTGCACCATAGCTGTGATATTTATAGGGAAGCACTAAACTTTTGAAAGTCATATAGTGCCTGGTAATGGGAGATGATTGGGTTTGATCCAAGGATGGGGAGGGTAGCTTCAGTTCTTAGGATCAAGAGCCATTCAGAAGCATCAAAGCAATCCCCTTGAAGGAGTTGCACCAAATTACATGGTTTCTTCAGCTGGAATGATGAAATATACGTATTGTGATATGGTGTGATGATACTGGCTCCGAACCTTCATTGATAAGCACTGTACATCATATACAGTGGTCCCCCGAGTAACAAACACCCCGGAAATCGTACAGTTATGTAAGTATAATATTGTAAGTGCTTGTGGAAGTGTATTTTTGGGGGCCTGAAATAGACTAACCTACGTGACATTATTCCTTAAGGGAGTAAATTCGTTCGGTAATGGCAATTTTTGTTACTCGGGGGTCCACTGTACTTTTATGCTTTTTTAATTTTTTTTTCCAACATCTGGCCATGTCCCACCGAGGCATGGTGACCCAAAAATTTAGTAATTTGTACAGAAGAGGAGGTTACTATCCTCTTGCTCGCCATTATTATTATTATTTTTTTTCCCAACACGTCAGCTATTTCCCACCGAGGCAGGGTGACCCAAAAAGAAAGGAAAACCCAAAAAGAAAGAAAAAACTTTCATCATCATTCAACACTTCCACCATCACTCACACACAATCACTGTCTTTGCAGAGGCACTCAGACATGAAAGTCCAAAAGTCTCTCCAAACTGCCAATATCCCAAACCCCTCCTTTAAAGTGCAGGCATTGTACTTCCCATTACCAGTTTCCCTGAATCCCTTCACAAAATATTACCCTGCTCACGCTCCAACAGCTCGTCAGGTCCCAAAAACCATTCGACTCCATTCACTCCTTTCTAAAACGCTCACGCATGCTTGCTGGATGTCCAAGCTCCTCGCCCACAAAACCTCCTTTACTCCCTCCCTTCAACCTTTTCGAGGACAACCCTTACCCCGCCTTTCTTCCCCTACAGATTTATTATTATTATTATCATTATATTTACAAGAAAACACTAAACTCCTATGTGTCTTATAACACCTGGAGAATACAAAGTGATTAGGTGTGATCTGTGGAAGAGGAAAGCCACTCCAGTTCCTAAAACCAAGAGCCCTCAGCTTCAAAAAACCTACTTTGAAGACATGATAATCTTCAACCTCTTAGTACACACAATTTAAATAGTTGGGAAGTACATGTTCAATAATGTGTTGAGAGTTGCAGTATGTTAGAACATTCAAAATATGAGTCAAATTTAAGGCTGGAAAAGCTGCAGACTTACACAGTTTTCTGGTTTCTATTTGAGATACTGAAATTATTGGTAATGCCAAAAACTCTTAAATTGTTCTCCATGGCATATAAATAATAAAAAAAATAATTTACACCTGACACTAGTTCTAAATCTGCACATAGAATTAGCTTAACGTCCTGTCTTTGGGGAAATTGTTCAGGTTACATTTGTAATGTACAGCTAGGTCTCAATTGGTGTGAGTTCGAATAGTGTGAATTTTTATTTAGTGCGAAAATAATTAATACTAGTTTTCCCCAAACTCTTCAAATCGTGTGCAAAAATTACATATATGTAATTCAAATAGTGCGAATTCAAATAATGCAGCCACTTTACGGAATTCATTATTCACACTAATTGAGACCTAGCTGTACATTTTGTTTCCAGACCCAGTAACCTTAACCCTTGCATGTAGGATGAATTTTGTATTGTTAAACATATTTATCTTCGACGAGCAACATTTTCATTAATGTCCTGACAACTATGGGCTGAGACCACAAGAGTGGATATCAACAGAAACGTAAAATCCTTAGAGGATAGTATTATAAACATGTTAAAAACATCAGTATGGTATTATGTCTGGTTGCCACATTTTACCACTCTTTCAGAAATTCTGAAGCAAGCTGCAGATTTAGAAAACTTGAACTCTATCTGTAGTTTCTGCTCAAGAATGAAACGAGGCAGGATATATGCTACTGCCCGACGTGAAGGTTACAATGTTCTGGCATTTGGCCAACACCTGGATGATCTTGCCGAGAGCTTCATGATGTCTGTGTTTCACAATGGAAGGCTTCGCACAATGAAAGCACATTATAATGTGAGGTGAGTACGTATAGAAATCCTATTAGCCTGCTCAGCTAATATATAGGTAATACCTAATTCACTCTCTTCATGTGGTTACAGTCGTATTGTATGATTTTATTAAGAATGTATGGAAAGAAATACAGAAGCTAGGGAACTCTTAACTACCTTACCTTTCACATGGTGAAAATTTATAAAATCTAATATTGTACCATTTTATCTCAATTCTTGAAAATTAACACCAAACTATCTAGTTAGAATGGTGGTTGATCCAGTATTATTTCTTTAAAAGCTTAGAGATGTTTGTTTGCTTCTTGGTACTTGCATAGGCTTCTGTGCAGCCTTGCATATAGTCGTTGAAAGTTCACACTTATGGATTCACATGAATCCACACACCAACAACACCAGACTAGTTCTTACTCAGTGGTATTCTGAAGATTTGTGTAGGGCTCCAGTTTACAGTGATGAAAGAAACTGATGAAGAATTAGACACATGTGCAACATATGGGTATCTTTACTTGTAGATGTTTTGCCAACCAGTGGCTTTATCAATACAAATTCAAGGACATAATGGAAGGACTGTATATAGTTCTACAAATTAAGATACCCGGATGTTGCACGTGTCTAATTCTTCACCTTGTTGGTACTGTATATCATTCCTGTACATAAAAGAAATTGTAATGAACATAAAATGGTGTACATAAAAAAATGTGTTGTGCAGATTATTTAATAAAGTAATTAGACAGGTTTCAAACTACTGATACAATGTTTGGTGATGTCACATGTACCCTACTGACACGAGAGATGGTGGTTAGTTGAATACTATCTATGTTGTTTATACCATCCAGAGAGTTACTGTCCTCCTGTCATGAGTGGGAAACTAAAGCCTGTTAAATGTTTTGCACTCGTCTGTTGCATTTGCGACTAGCTACCATTTTATTGGTTGGATTATGTTGTCTGGGGAGGATTCTGGCCTTTTCTTTCATGAACACTTAAGATGATTGCTATATCGTACAGTCTTCTACTTACTTTCGTTATGCATTTATAAAGGTAAATATGTATTTCTTAGTAGTTCTTATTCCTGTAATATTTCCTTTCCATTGTAGACTTGGTTTGAAGTTCATCTGTATGGTCAGTGGTTCATTGAGTCACTAAAAGTTAACAGACTGACCTTTTCCTCAAAATTTGGAAAATATATGGTACTTTTTCAAATGTTTGGGGCTTTTGCAGAAATTGATCTGGCCAGTAGCAGTTATATACTAGCCAGTAGCAATTGTATACTAGCTATTAGCAGTTATATACTAGCTAGTAGCAAAAATAGCACATTTTCATTAAACCTGTAACTGGATTTAATGATAAACATGCAGCAGCTAGTTCACCAGGTGTAAACACCTCTGTTTTAATTCTGATGTAGAATTTGGTGCTTAAAATATATTGATAAATTGTTAATCAGCAAAATGGTAGTCACATAAAAGGCCCTTCAGGTAGGTAATTTAATATTAATTTTTATGTTCATTTTGAACATATACTTCCTGACCATTGATACTGTTCTTAAGAACTCTGGGTTATTGTCATTAAAAATGTGTACAATTAAGTACTATTCAAATTTTTAACTTTAACCCTTTGGGGGTCCAAGAACCCTCTCCGAAACTCGTTCTCAGGGTCCAAGAATTAAAAAAAAATAATAATATTTTTTTCTTATGAAATGATAGAGAATCTTTTTCCGATCATAATGCCATAAATATTATGAAATTTGATCGAAAACTAACGGAATTATGCTTTCGTGAAGTTAGCGGTATCGATGACATTTACGCATCGGCGATTTCGCCCACTTTGAGCCCTATTTTCGGCAAATTCCAATGTCTCAGTCTACTAAAATTATAGCTATTTCGCTAGAATTCCATTTCTTCTATCGATTGAGTACAAGAAACCGCCTATTTACAAATTTTAACTACCCAAAATAGTGGTCAGAAAATGGCAATTTGGCCAATTTCACACAAATTTCAAACGTTGCCAATTTCAAAATAGGGTCCAGAATAAACAAGGCAGACATTCCTGGCACTAAAATAACATCTTCTCTGTTCATTAGTCACGTCTTCATGCCCCTCTTACATTACTTTTGCTTTCCATTTTGAATTTTTATTCTCACAAAAAATAGAAGATTTACTGTTATGTATACAACTGCATCATTGTAAAAATGGTATAAATAAAATCAGAGCACTTGTGCAAGAATATTAGACTCGCCAGTTGATGTGTATTGGACGCATGGTGTGATTTGTTTACTCTTGAACATCGGCCAAAATCGAACATTTTCGCTACTTTGCGCTCAGTTTCAAGGTACTTGTCATCGTGAAACCAGACGAAATTATCTCTATTTCTGTAATATATCATCTATTCTATAAAATGAGACTAAGAAAACGAGAATACAAGCATAAATACCATACGAAAATAGACTGCAAAGTCGCTGTTTTAAACCAAAAACAAGGTCATATTTTTTTTTTCCTCATTATGCACTGTGGTGTGCAGGAATTTTTTTATAGTGCGCACACTGACCGCACAGACCCATTCTCTCACATCTAGGCCTAACAGCCTGTTTCTGCTTGATTTGAGGGCGCTATAATTTATGCGTACTAGTACGTCCAAAACCCTGGGGTGTAAGCCGTACTAGTACGACCGAAACCCTGAAAGGGTTAATTGTTCATAAATTTAGCATATGCTTAGTGTTATGCATCTTTCTAAAACAGTAATGGTACTGTATACACAAGTAAAAAATCAGTTGTATCTCTGATTCATTGCTTAAGCTTCATTAAATAAAATATAAATCTTTTCTTCTTTCAACACGTCGGCCGTTTCCCACCGAGGCAGGGTGGCCTAAAAGGAAAAACGAAAGTTTCTCCTTTTACATTTAGTAATATATACAGGAGAAGGGGTTACTAGCCCCTTGCTCCCGGCATTTTAGTCGTCTCTTACGACACGCATGGCTTACGGAGGAAGAATTCTGTTCCACTTCCCCATGGAGTAAAATATAAATAAAGTAATAAATTTAAATCATTATTTCTTCTAAACATACATAGAAAGTTACATTAGTTAGGCTTGCATTTCATTTGGTTACAGTTTTGATATACATAATTATAATTGAAAAACAATTTGATGCACTTGCATGTTCAACTGAAAGCCACTTAATATAAAGAGCATTTCTTAAAACTTACATACAGTGGACCCCCGAGTAACGAGCAAAATTCATTCCAGAAGCCTGCTCAAGTGCCATTACCGAACGAATTTACTCCCTTAAGAAATAATGTCAAGTAGGTTAGTTCATTTCAGACCCCCAAAAATGCACTTACAAAAGCACTTACAATATTACATTTACATCATAATTGTACGATTTCTGAGGTGCTCGTAACTCAGGGGTCCACTGTATATGAAAATATTTTTTGCCATAGGGAAGGCGATCTGCGGGTTATTCGTCCTTTTGTCTACGTACGAGAAAAAGATTTAAGAAGATTTGCTGAGTCCAAGAAGCTGCCAGTTATTCCTGAAAATTGTCCAGCATGTTTTGAGGCACCAAAGGTAACTCAGCAGCAACATATGTTAAAGTATCCATTGAAAGAATTTGATATAATAACACTGTTTTTTTGTATGTACTGTATACATATATTTATATGTGTATATATTTGTATATTATTATTATTATTATTATTATTATTATGCTTATTGCATTTTCAACACTAGTAAGACACTCTTATACCTCCTTTACCCCCTCCCTCCAATCTTTCCAAGGCTGACCTCTACCCCGCCTTCCCTCCACTACAGGTTTATACACTCTCAAAGTCATTCTTTTTAGTTCCATCCTCTCTACATGTCCAAACCACCTCAACAACCCCTCCTCAGCCCTCTGGATAATAGTTTTGGTAATCCTGCACCTCCTCCTAATTTCCAGACTACAAATTCTCTTCATTATATTCACACCACACATTGCCCTCAGACACGACATCTCTACTGCCTCCAGCCTTCTCCTTGTTGCAACATTCACCACCCATGCTTCACACCCTTGTAAGAGCATTGGTATAACTATACTCTCATATATTGCCCTCTTTGCTTCCATGGACAAAGTTCTTTGTCTCCTCAATGCACCACTCACCTTTTTCCCCTCGTCAATTTTATGAGTCACCTCATGTACAACTTGTACAGACCATAGCTGACATCAGTTACATATTATATAGAAAGCCCCTGGTTATGCAGAGCATTTTGGGAAAATTAGGGTAATTTTGTCCCCAGGATGCAACCCACACCAGTCGACTATACTTATTTTACTGATAGGTGAACAGGGACAGCAAGTGTCTTAAGGAAACACGTCCTAATGTTTCCACCCGTACTGGGGATCAAACCATGGACACTTAATGAAAGGCTCTTCATCCATGGAAATGGATCTGCTTGCCACTTCCATGGATCAAACTTGACTGCCTCTCGTTTCTCATTCATGTTATGACCCCAGTAGGTTTAGTGCTCCACCATACTAAGGGCTTTCTGCAAGGACACCTAAATGTCACCCATCTCTGTACAATGATTGTATCATGCTGAAATAAAGAATTTGAATAAAAAAATATTACTAATAAATTAACCTTCCTTTGAAAATGCTGTCACTGAATTGGTA
Organism: Cherax destructor; assembly: GCA_009830355.1. Lineage (NCBI taxonomy): Eukaryota > Metazoa > Arthropoda > Malacostraca > Decapoda > Parastacidae > Cherax > Cherax destructor. The sequence goes on along the minus strand of WNWK01003377.1, from coordinate 120,277 downwards.
AAATTAAGAGTTTCACTTTTTTTTTTTTTTTTAAATTTTGATATGTGCCTTACATGTTTCTTTTGTTATTGCAAACAAAGGGATAGAGTGACACTTTAAAGCAGTATAACAATATTTTACTTAATTTAAAAGTTTTTCAAGTTAGAAGAGAACACAAACTACAGTTTATACTATACCGAAAGAGAAGAAAGTGAGGTGTTCTAGCAAGAGACTAGTCCATTGCAGGTTTAAATAATACATTCAAGTGTCATTATGTTCCAGCTTGTTCAGTATTTGCATGCCAATCCACCTACAGATGCAACTAATATCATTTCAGATTTAGAGTTGTAATGATCTGTAATGGGATTTATTACTGGAGATACTGATCTGTTTTGTCCATGGCAGGAACGTCACAGAGTGAAGCAGATGCTGGCTCAGCAAGAAGTTCTCTTCCCAGGGCTGTATTGGTCACTGAGGACAGCTTTACATCCAGTCATGGCAATAAATGTAACAGGAATGGAGAATGCTATATTTGGAAGAAATGGCACATTAATAACTCTCTCTAAACTAAATGATAGCATACAAGGTGACGATGAACAGACCCTTTGAAATTATGTGTGGCCTGCAGGCAGAGAAAAACTGACTTTTTAACAAAATAAAAATACTTAATCTAAAGTTAAATTTCTTAAAGTTCCTTGTACATTAATTTTTTTTGTCTGAGTTTTACGTATTGTGGACTGCATTGTATGTACAATGAGTCCCCTGCTTACATCCTGAACCATAATTTTGCTTTATTACACCAGCTGTCTCCCACCAAGTTAGAGTGATCAAAAAAAGGAGATCTTCACCATCATTTATTCTATACAGCACTGTATGACCCTTGTGGGTTTAGTGCTTAAGTTATGATTATTATAATAATTATAATTCATTCTACAGCTGCCTTGCAAAAAAATGTGCAAGCATTACAATTCAAATGACTGAGCTGCAATATACCCTGAACAGCAACATTCCCTGAATTGCAACATCCCCAGCTATTTTTCAGAATGCCGTCACTGTCTCACTTCCAAGACTCGAGTCTAACTGGTTTCCTTGATTATCTTGTAAATATTACCTCACTCACCAACAATTTATCAGATCCTTAAAATCACTTATCTTCACTTACCTTGATCTAGCATGTTTACATGTCCTTGCTGTATACTCAAGACCTTACCAGTTAAAATCTTGACACCTACCCAAAAATTTTTCTTGAGCCAATCCTTAGCCCAAATTCATATACCTTCTTATTAATCCTATTCTGCTCCAGCCTCTCTTAATGCCTAGTTACACTCAACCCCTCATCTGCATATTACCCTCACTCCTATCATATTTAACACAACATTCTTTGCATATGCTCTCCACCTTTTTGCTGTTATGATGAGGGTATTAGGCCTCTGTGTATTTGGTGTAGGAATTATTATTATCATGGGGAAGCGCTAAACCCATAAGATTATACAGTGCCTGTGGGGGGGATGGAAGGCATTCAGGCTTAATTCAGGGAACTGGAGCACAGATCCAGTTCCCTAGATCAAGAGCCCCTCACCAGCATCAAGGAACCTCCCTTGAGGGGTTAGTGTAGGAAGGTGTGAGTGTAATTATATAGCCAAGTTACAATGCATGAGGGAGAGTTGTTGTGTAAGTGGTGCTGCTCCACGTCATCCACTGACATACTGAAAGCAGTCAGCTACTCTACAATACATCAATGCTAGACTAAGGCTAGGCTATGAGTATCTGTCAGTACTGTTGTTAATGCTAGACTATGAGTATCTCTGGCAGTACTGTTACTGCTAGACTATGAGTATCTCTGGCAGTACTGTTGTTACTGCTAGACTATGAGTATCTGGCAGTACTGTTGTTACTGCTAGACTTTTAGTATATCTCTGGCATTACGGTTTGTATAGGGATACCAGTGACATCAAATGCAAAGTGTGTGGGCAGAGACAGGACCATACACTGGAAAACTAAATCTTAAGAGTAGAAACATTCAACCTTTCAGAGACATCTCTCCCCTCAAGAGAGGTACCTTGATGCTGGTGAGGGGCTCTTGATCTAAGGAATTGGATCTGTGCTCCAGTTCCCTGAATTGAGCCTGAATGCCTTCCATACCCCTCCCCTCCAGGTGCTGTATAATCTCCCCATAATAGTAATAAGACACATCTTCATGAAAAACCTCACGAGATATAATAAAACACCTCATTGTAAACGATAAAATAGCCGAAATTTTGTAATTATATCCACGGTTTGTTTTTACTAGAAGGCTGAATCATTCTTGAAGACTGCAGCCCAATAATGAAACCTTTGTTTATCATTTTGGACCACTCAGCTACACCCCGTGGCCTGGCTGGCAAAGCTCTTGCTTCACACACAGAGGGCCCGGGTTCGATTCCCGGCGGGGTAGAAACATTTCGACGTGTTTCCTTACACCTGTTGTCCTGTTCACCTTGCAGCAAGTAGGTACAGTGGACCCCCGAGTAACGAGCAAAATTCATTCCAGAAGCCTGCTCAAGTGCCATTGCTGAACGAATTTACTCCCTTAAGAAATAATGTCAAGTAGGTTAGTCCATTTCAGACCCCCAAAAATACACTTACAAAATTACTTACAATATTATACTTACATAATTGTACGATTTCCGGGGTGCTCGTTACTCGGGGGTCCACTGTACCTGGGAGTTAGTCGACTGGTGTGAGTCGCATCCTGGGGGACAAGATTGAGGACCCCAATGGAAATAAGACAGACAGTCCTCGATGATGCACTGACTTTCTTGGGTTATCCTGGGTGGCTAACCCTCCGGGGTTAAAAATACAAAGAAATCTTTATCTTATCCCTAGAAAATTCATAAGTGTTTTTGAGATTGTAACTTCGTTTTGTAGCTATATGAAAAAATGTAATACGTATGTATAAATTGATTAGAATATATTTTTTCCATGATGTAACTATGCCTGGTGGGTTCTGATAGAGACCCATCATTACCTCTGTAATCATTTATTTTTTTGTGGTTCTGCTCACAAGATGAACTGTGAGTGTACAATTAACTAGCCACTCATGTGGTACAACTATAACTTGTATAATTATAGAAATGATATAGAATACTGACAAGTAGATGAGTGAGAGATACATGCAACAGTTTTGGTATCTTTTATTTCGACAATAAAGATACTAAAGTAGTATGGCACATGTTTACATCCCAGGAAATAAGTCACTGACTTTTTTTGGGTTACTCTAGGTAATTTACACATATGTTACTATGTATGATAATTGTTTTATGTGTACCTGTACCAAAATAAACTTACTTAACCCAATAAAGTCCGTGGGTCATCGAGGTTTGTCTCCATTGGGGTCCTATAATTTTTTAATCTTCCACCCAGGCTGCGATCCACAACAGTCCAATAGCACCCAAGTACCTAGTATTTACTGTTAGATGAATAGGGACCTGAGAGTGATCCCAGGTCTCTCAGTGAGCTGAGCAATGCCTAGTCCCTCAGTAAGTGTTCTGTTGCAGTTTTCTAGGAGTTGCTACAGTTAACTTAACTTGATTTATCTTAACTTATCCTAGGTTATCTTAATTTATCCTAGGTTATTTGAACTAATCCTAGGTTATCTTAACTTATCATAGGTTATCTTAACTTATCCTAGGTTATCTTAACTTATCCTAGGTTATCTTAACTTATCCTAGGTTATCTTAGGTCATCCTAGGTTACTTAATGTATTTTAATGTGCCTATGTATGCTCTCAAGACCATTATAATAGAAATTCGTATCCATAACGTAAACAATAAGCAACATGTTTGCATTAATGTTTCGTTGTACATGTTTGCGCATGCGCTTTCTGTAGCAATATTTGTGCGCTTTCCCTAGCAATATTTGTGTGCTTTCCCTAGCAATATTTGTGTGCTTTCCCTAGCAATATTTGTGTGCTTTCCCTAGCAATATTTGTGTGCCTTCCCTAGCAATATTTGTGTGCTTTCCCTAGCAATATTTGTGTGCTTTCCTTAGCAATATTTGTGCGCTTTCCTTAGCAATATTTGTGTGCTTTCCCTAGCAATATTTGTGTGCCTTCCCTAGCAATATTTGTGTGCTTTCCCTAGCAATATTTGTGCTTCCCTTAGCAATATTTGTGTGCTTTCCCTAGCAATATTTGTGTGCCTTCCCTAGCAATATTTGTGTGCTTTCCCTAGCAATATTTGTGCTTCCCTTAGCAATATTTGTGTGCTTTCCTAGCAATATTTGTGTGCCTTCCTAGCAATATTTGTGTGCTTTCCCTAGCAATATTTGTGCTTCCCTTAGCAATATTTGTGTGCTTTCCCTAGCAATATTTGTGTGCCTTCCCTAGCAATATTTGTGTGCTTTCTCTAGCAATATTTGTGCTTCCCTTAGCAATATTTGTGTGCTTTCCCTAGCAATATTTGTGTGCTTTCCCTAGCAATATTTCCGCTCTTTTCCTAGCACTGGACAGGCACCTAAAGTCGGTACCTGACCAGCCGGGCTGTGGTTCGTACGTTGGACTGCGTGCGGCCAGCAGTAACAGCCTGGTTGATCAGGCTCTGGTCCAACAGGAGGCCTGGTATCGGACCGGGCCGCGGGGGCGTTGACCCCTGGAATTCTCTCCAGGTAGCAATATTTCCGCTAATATCCTAGCAATATTTGTGAGCTTTCCTTAGCAATATTTGCGTGCTTTCCCTAGCAATATTTGTGTGCTTTCCCTAGCAATATTTGTGAGCTTTCCTTAGCAATATTTGTGTGCTTTCCCTAGCAATATTTGCGTGCTTTCCCTAGCAATATTTCCGCGCTTATCCTAGCAACATATGTGCACTTTCCCTAGCAATATTTCCGCGCTTTTCCCAGCAATATTTACCTCAACAGGTATACCAAAATTACCGAGAATGCAAACAATAAAACTCAAAATAAATTGTATAAACATTACTTGCTAAGCTGTTTTTAAATCAAACATATGTACTTCAAGAATTAGTTTATTTCTAATAACAAGGCACCTAGCCAGGGCCTAAAAACGAGAAATATAGAAACGCATGATAAAAGGAGGGTTGGCAAACCTGGCGATGGGCAGAGGATTTAAATGCTTCATAAAGAGTTAAATAGATAGTTAACCTGTGACCGTCGTCGGGGGTGGAGTGTCGCTCTCTGTTTTCTTCTCTGTCTTTGTTTTCTGGAGCCACATTGGATATATTAGTGATGTGTAAGGTGATGCTGGATGATACTACGTTTGGTAAGTAAAGTAAATGTTGATTATTAGACAGAAGTTAGGTGATATGATGTCGATTAGTAGACAGAAGTTAGGTGATATGATGTCGATTAGTAGACAGAAGTTAGGTGATATGATGTTGATTAGTAGACAGAAGTTAGGTGATATGATGTTGATTAGTAGACAGAAGTTAGGTGGTATGATGTTGATTAGTAGACAGAAGTTAGGTGGTATGATGTTGATTAGTAGACAGAAGTTAGGTGATATATGTTGATTAGTAGACAGAAGTTAGGTGATATATGTTGATTAGTAGACAGAAGTTAGGTGATATATGTTGATTAGTAGACAGAAGTTAGGTGATGTGTCGTTTGACAGACAGAAGTTAGGTGATGTGTCGTTTAACAGACAGGAGTTAGGTGATGTGTCGTTTAACAGACAGGAGTTAGGTGATGTGTCGCTTAACAGACAGGAGTTAGGTGATATGATGTTGATTTTGAGGTGCTAAAAGATTCAGGGTACAGCATCCTTTTTTTTTTTGTGATGTGACTAGGAAAATGGTTTCGAGACCACACTGAAGACTCCTTGTGTCAGGATAAACATGCAGTTTCCCAGACACAGGTCGTGGTGAACACTACTGGGGCTGCAGGAAAGGATAGTTGGGTTACAGACTGCAGCTTCTAACACACGACACAGTAGTGGTGCATTATGTGACATTTAACTATTAGAAGTCCCGTAGCTCAGTGGTAACTCATTGGACCTTCATGACGGTGACCCACAGGACCACGCAAATTGCGTGGTCCTGTGGATATACGTATATATATACGTATATGTAAATGTGTGTGTGACATGGTTTTTAGGACTTGACGTACTGTTGGAGTGTGAGTAAGGTAATATTTGCATATTAATATTCATGAAATTATTATAATTGAGATAGTGTTGGTATTAAAAATACATTTTATATATACACATTTATTTCATCACTCAAAATCCTCCTTGAATGCTCCTTTAAATAAGTTATAAAAATTATATTAGCCTGATGCATTTAGAACCGACCCTTAAAATAATAACTAATAATGATGATAATTTCACTTAGCTTGACATAAAATGTTCAATCCTAGCTATGACATTTTTCCTAAATTGGCACAATCTTCGTATATTATCTTTCATTATATTTAAAAAATTATAAACGGGAATACATATTTTTAATGCACTCGTATTATATATATATATATATATATATATATATATATATATATATATATATATATATATATATATATATATATAGTTTTTATACATAACACATCTACTATTTTCGTATAATACATTAGTTGTAATTGTATTTAAACCATCTTACAACGAGGATTATAACATATTAATATACACAAATAAGATATGCCTATTATGTGGGGGAGACATGACTATGTAGAATGCAATACTTGTACCTTATATATCCATATTACTATGAATAATAGCTATACGGAAATTTAGGACTAATATTAGAGGCTGCGAGGTCACTGTAGTCCGCTGAGGTCAGTCGTATTTAAGGGCGAATTAATCCTTGAACTCGAAATGTAATCTTCGTGGTGATATTTGAAAAATTGAGTTTAACTTGACCTCAGTTGTTAGTCGTATTGAGCAGTGACCTCTTGATGTCAGTTGGGTTCGGCATTAACCTCCTTGACCATGGCTAGTATTTCATTCCTGTTCATGAAGTAATAGCTGGGTGTCTTGCCTCTCTGTGGTAAAGAAACGTAGTATCATATTATCTGTTGTAAACAGTACTTGGAGTTAGATAATCTCTGCTGTTAAATTTACCATACACCAAGAACACGAGGGTTATTAAGACTGAATATCACTGTATACCACCAGTCACTACACGAGGGTTATTAAGACTGTCACCTGTACATTACCAGTCACTACACGACGGTATACCTGGTTATTGAGACTGTCACCTGTATCACCAGCCACCACAGGAAGGTCATTTAGACTCGATGTCACCTGTACACTACCAGTCAAAATTACTTTAAATTCGTGAGAAGACTGAAATAATTTCTCAGTGTACATTACACTGGGAGATGTTTGCCACTCGATGTATATACATTGTGACTAACATTACAGTTACATTACACAAATACTAACTTGCATTTTGAAAAAAGCTTATAGACGACGTTTTGGTCCATCTTGGAGGGACTATAATTGTGCCTCGCTACACTTCACTCTCTCATCACTCCCAGTGCTCCAGCTACCTCCTCCTATTACTACTATTAATATTACTACTACTATTAATATTACTACAACTATTAATATTACTACAACTATTAATATTACTACAACTATTAATATTACTACAACTATTAATATTACTACAACTATTAATATTACTACTACTATTAATATTACTACAACTATTACTACTGCTACTACTACTATTTATTATATATATATATATATATATATATATATATTATATATATATATATATATATATATACTGGCTCCCATGCCTTCGCTATTCTGGTGTGACTTTTGTTAATAGTCCAAGAACTTTAAAATTTTGTTCAGCATTAATTATATAAATTTAAAAATGGGGTCAATATAATTAAAAGAATATAGTACTCACCTCCACTATATATGCATGCAAAATAACAACAAAATTGTATCAAAACAAGCACTCTACACAAACATCAGAAAGCTGGAACTAAAACAGCAAGACCTAGTGTAGTGTGACCTAAAAATTGAGTAACCTCCACTACGATGTAGTGTGACCTAAAAATTGAGTAACCTCCACTACGATGTAGTGTGACCTAAAAATTGAGTAACCTCCACTACGATTTATTTTACCAGAGAGGTCATTGAATGATTAGTATTGCTGCGACTTAAAATAATCATCCCAATGCTAAATTAAATCTAAAAGCAAAAGGAGATATACTGTATATCAGAAGCATTTATATCGTGATTTTAAAGGGATAGGTTTGATACCTATAAATTAGACCGTCTCACTGGTCATTTATACAGATTGAATGTAGTCAGTACTTCTGTAAAATGATAATTGGATTAACATTAATGGTGGCAGTGTTTTGTTGGTCAGGAGAAATGACAAAGTTTTTGCATTCTAGATATTCAGTAATAATAATTTTTATCGTTATTATATTTAGAGGAAAGCACTGAACCTGTTGTGTTCATACAGCGCCCAGAAAATAGGTGTTCATGTTCGATCCAAGGAAATGAAGGACAAGTCCAGCTTTTTGGATCAAGAGCCCCCTCACCAGCATCAAAGATATTGTGTGTGATAAATGGTTTGAAAACCGAATAGTTGAAGATTGAGACATGCAACATATGGGAATCTTTATTAAGGAAACGTTACGCCGCACAGTGACTTCATCAGTCCAATACAAAGCAGAGAGGGGTAAGGAGAGGAGTTTGAGGTAATCAGTCCCTCAGCCTGGAATCGATGTGTTTAGTCCATCACTCTTGTAGAAAGTACAGCATATGGTGGGAGAAGTGACTTATATACTGTAGTCAGGTGAGTGGAAGCAGGAGGCGGGGTCACAGTGGGACCATCCACTAGTGTAAGTAGGTCTTCGTCCAAAGGTTGGACAAGTATTGAAGAATTTCTTGTATCAAGATCCCATGATGTTGCAGTGTCTGACAGATGTGCTAATGGTTTGACGAAGACCTACTTATACTAGTGGATGGTTCCACTGTGACCCCGCCTCCTCCTGCTTCCACTCACCTGTCTACAGTATATAAGTCACTTCTCTGGTCATATGCTGTACTTTCTACAAGAGTAATGGACTGAACACATCGATTCCAGGCTAAGGGACTGATTAAGATAAGATAAGATTTCTTCGGATTTTTAACCCCGGAAGGTTAGCCACCCAGGATAACCCAAGAAAGTCAGTGCGTCATCGAGGACTGTCTGTCTTATTTCCATTGGGGTCCTTGATCTTGTCCCCCAGGATGCGACCCACACCAGTCGACTAACAACCCAGGTACCTATTTGCTGCTAGGTGAACATGACAACAGGTGTAAGGAAACACGTCGAAATGTTTCCACCCGCCGGGAATCGAACCCGGGCCCTCCGTGTGTGAAGCGAGAGCTCTAGCCACCAGACCACCGGGCCACCTCAAACTCCTCCTCTCCTTACCCCTTCTGCTTTGTATTGGACTGATGAAGCCACTGTGTGGCGAAACGTTTCCTTAATAAAGATTCCCATATGTTGCATAAGTGTCTCAATCATCAAAGATCTACCCTTGAGGGGATGAATAAGACACGTGTGCAAGACTATGGACCTGAACAGCCTTCAGGCTGAAGTACTGAACACTTCAACGTTGACAGACTGATCTCGAGTTCACCGAGAGAGAGATACTCATCAAAATAATGTACAGAATGAAAAATACTTTGTCATGATACTCAAATTGCTAAAATAAATTTATAAATATTTAAAGCTCGCAGTGTTTGTAATGAAATAAGACGAAACTACTTATAACGTATCTTAAGTATATAATTAATGCATATATTATCTTTTTTTTAATAAATATGAAAAAAGTTGATGTAGCTTAGGAAAAAAGCATATTAGCTCCTTAAAATAATCCAATGAGCAACGCAAACATAAAATAGATATCCAGCGAAATATCCCGTAGAATTAGCAGTTGTAGCAATGTCTACCTCAGACTTCGAGGCTGGGAAGTGCTTGCTGGTTGAGGTCCATCAGTGCTTGTTCTTCCTTCTGCAGCGCCCTCACCGCCTCAGGGTGGATGAAGTTGGCTGAGGGAGTGCGGCCCCTCTACCATGGTTACAAAGAATAGGAGAGTAGAAGACAGATTAAGGAAAGAAAGATCCTGTGTAAGTTAATACCCGTAAACAAGATACTGTTGAATACTTCAACAGCTGGTTAAAGATGGCTTGAGTTAGGTCGAAATAAACAAGAGTTCATCTTCTGGTTTAGCATATTCCATCTGTTTTTGAATGCGCTACAGGTAAAAAAATATGCAGTGTGTGTGTTTTATAGGGGATGAAGAGGGACGATACAATGGGAAGTAAAAAATGCCTGAATATCACTGAAATTACACGATAAACTTGCTAGGAAATATAACGGCTAAATATTGTAGAAAATTGAAAGTTAAAGTTAAAATGAAGAATACTGTAGTCAGTCTAGCAAGCCTATATGTAAGTTGGACACACTGAACAAAACATACACAAAAAAAACACGTCTAATTACCCAAAACTACTCAGTGGTCAAACGTGCTTTAACACACACACACACACACACACACACACACACACACACACACACACACACACACATATATATATAGACATATTCATATATGTAGACACAATTATATATGTATACATATATTATATATATATATATATATATATATATATATATATATATATATATATAATCTTTGGACATATCTGATAATTATTTTGCTGTTGAACAAGCAGTATAATTTATATTTAGTATATATGTTAGGAAAAATGTGTTTTTATGTATTGCTGGGAAGTGTGCGCATCCATTGTATTACCCTGACCTTCAGAGTAGCCGGCGAATTCTTTATGTAATATTATTTTATGTAGCACATTGATGGAAGAAAGTATCATCTTAGGATACAATATATAATGCTTCTGTGAACGGAGTGTAAAACCTAGATGGAGTAGACCAGTTAACCATTGAATGGGTCATAATCTTATTACGACTCGTGTCAGGAGACTGTTATATCCTGACTAGCAAAACATCAACATACCAGTACATTGTCAACCATTTAGAACAGTGATATCTAACCTTTTTTACCATTACAGACCCCCAGTGGATTGCCCAACATGTCCCCATAAGTCCTTCACCACACTGTCGAAATCATCACCTCTAACAAAAATTTTTTTTTTTAAACTGTTCAGAGATCGAGTCCCATCCACCCTATTATTTGGTTAAGATCCCCTGATTTAGAGAAGTCGAAGCAAAGCGTACTGGAAATAGCTAATTACATTACTGTTAATAAGATATCAGAGGTTGTCTCCACATTACGAACCTGCTAGAATGCTAGATGAATGAACCCGTTGTCTACTGGGTAAATCAGTAGTGTGAATAAATTGTTATGTACGAAATGACTGATATTTTTAAAGGTGTAACTGTGCCTAGTAGAGTCAAATAGACATATTGTGACTGTAATCCTGTGCTTTCTGCGCTACAGTTTACAGGATGAGCTGCTGGTGCACAATAATATAGCCACTCAGGCAGTACAGAGTATATTCAGAGTGTGGGGTATTTGTGAATTATTCTAGCCATGGTGTCCTTCATCCTCCTCTTTATACCTGGAGTATACCTGGAGAGGGTTTCGGGGGTCAACGCCCCCGCGGCTCGGTCTGAGACCAGGCCTCGTGGTGGATCAGGATCTGATCAACCAGTGTGTTACTGCTGGCCGCACGCAAACTGACGTACGAACCACAGCCCGGATGGTCAGGTACTGACTTTAGGTGCCTGTCCAGTGCCTTCTTGAAGACAGCCAGGGGTCTATTGGTAATCCCCCTTATGTATGCTAGGAGGCAGTTGAACATTCTTGGGCCCCTGACACTTATTGTGTTGTCTCTCAGTGTACTCGTGGTGCCCCTGCTTTTCATTGGGAGAATGTTGCATCTCCTGCTGAGTCTTTTTGCCTTCATAGGGAGTGATTTTCGTGTGCAAGTTTGGTACTAATCCCTCTAGGATTTTCAAAGTGTATATTATTATGTATCTCTCTCTCCTGCGTTCCAGGGAATACAAATCAAGGGACTTCAACTGTTCCCAGTAATTTAGGTGCCTTATCGTACTTATGTGTGCCGTGAAAGCTTTTTGTACACTCTCCAGGTCAGCAATTTCGCCTGCCTTGAAGGGGGCAGTTAGTGTACAGTAGTATTCCAGTCTAGAGAGAACAAGCGATTTGAAGGGAATCATCATGGGCTTGGCGTCCCTAGTTTTGAAGGTTCTCATTATCCATCCTATCATTTTCCTAGCAGATGCGGTAGATACAGTGTTGTGGTCTTTGAAGGCGAGATCCACTGACATCACTTCCAGGTCCTTCACATTACTTTTTCGCTCTATTGTATGGTTAGAATTTGTTGTATACCCTGATAGTTTTAAATTAGTCAAGTTTTCCATATCTGAGTAGTTGAAATTTCTCTTCATTCACATGTGCGATTGTGTGTGTGCATAAATCTGTGAGCGTATTTGTATACCTTTATACGTGTGTGCATGTATTTGTATGTATTTATATACATGTTTCCATGCTTATTAAGTATGTGCACGTGAGTGTGTATGCTTTTGTTCACCTAGTTGTGGTTGCAAGGGTCAAATATGAGTTTCAGTCCTCACTTTACATACAGGCACACACTATTCTTGACCTCATGGGCCCTGTCATACCCACTCTTAAAACTGTGTATGAAGACTGCTTCCACCAGTTCCTGGTGTTTGTGTAGGCTCGTGAGTGTGCAAACAAGCAAGAAATGTAGTAGCAGTTGTACGAGATACTCACCAGGTCCTTGAGGGTACGTTTAGCCCCGGCCTGGACCAGCACGGTAGCCACCTGGTCTACGCCCTCCACGGCCATAGCGTAGTGGAGCGGTGTTCGTTCCAGCTTCAGGAAAACAAACAAGGTTCTCAGACCTGTGCAACCCAATTGTCCTCAAGGATTTGTTAAGTTATACCATGACTTAAGGAAAGATTCTAGAATTCACCTTTCGAAAGCAGACAAAGCAAATGCGATAGTAATTGTGGACAAGGTAGATTACGTGTATAGGGGAAAAATAAACATAGGAAACAGGTTAACTCAGGCGTCTCTTAAAACTCACGTTATCACCAATTATGAGCAGCTGTGGGTAGCGGGTAGCAAGGAACTGCATAATTTCTTTCTCCTCGCAGAGGGTAGCGATGTGGAGAGACGTCCTTCCGTGGACATCCTTGGCCTGAGTAATGTCCAGAGAGTCCGCTATATGTTGGACATGAGGCAGCGAACCTAGACGAATTGCCCTGTGAAGCCAGTTCCGTTTTTCCTGTCAAGAGGATTATTTGATGTATTAGATTTAAATCTTATCGACTACCCGCGTCAGGAGGCATTTGTCCTGTTTCCTGACGAATTGCTAGCACACTAAACTCACATACACTGAGGTCCTGGGTTCGATCCCCGGTACGGGTGAAAACATTAGGACGTGTCTCCTTAAAACACCTGCTGTCCCTGTTCACCTATCAGTAAAATAGGTAACTGGGTGTTAGTCGACTGGTGTGGGTCGCATCCTGGAGACAAAATTGACCTAATTTGCGGGAAATGCTCAGCAATATTATTATTCTAAGACACCATAACACTTATATGTCACAACTGAAAAAAAAGTAAGCAAACACTAGGACATATTAGAAAACGTTTCGGTCCTGGGACCTTGATCACGGTCCCAGGACCGAAACGGTTTCTAATAAATATGTCCTAGTGTTTGCTTACGTGTTTTTCTAAACTAACTTGTCAGTATTTATTACCAAGGTTTATACCACATTGAGAGATACACATCTCTGTGTGTATACATTGAAAGATACACACCTCTCTGTGTATACATTGAAAGATACACACGTCTCTGTGTATACATTGAAAGATACACACGTCTCTGTGTATACATTGAAAGATACGCACCTCTGTGTATATAACCTTCATTCTTGGTTGGACATTGGCAAAGGTTAATAAACTAAGAGAAAAGGAGTAAGTACTGTATATTATTGCTCCGATTATCAGCAGTTATTAGCATTCAATTTGCTTTAATGAGCCACACAACTCACCTCGAAGTTGCCAGCGGAACTGAGGAACTTGACGGTGTCCTCCTGGCCGTTTTGGTGGGCCACCTGGATGATGTTGTCCTCATTTTCATCTTCATTATCCAGCAGGTGATCATAGCCGTCAATTAGCAGCTTCTTGAGCACCTCCACCTTACCTGTCATTGGTACACACCTGGTTGAGCTAATTAAGGTATTACATGGGGAGTAAGACAGGTACAGGAAGTCCTCACTTAACGTCGTCGATACGTTCTTGGAAACTATGACATTAAGCGAAACGACGTATAACGAGGCCAATTTTACTATAGGCTAATTGATATAAACAAGAGTTATGCTAGGGCAAGGGAGAGCCGAGAGGGGAGGGCAGCAGTGCTGCAGACGCCATGACTATGGAGTATGTCGTTCTGGGGTGCTGTAAATTCGTATATTTACTCTTATTATTGACAGTTTTATTATTTTAGGTATCACATATTTTTCAGAATTTAAGAAACACGTTACATATCATAAAAACCGAATACGAACAGCCATAGAGGAGGAAATTGACAATAGTAAAGCTCGGTAAGCAACTGCAACTTTTTTGTCGGCACTTGCATACTTATCTGTTATTTGTATGTTATGTGGTTTTAAACGTTTATTAAAACGTTCAAACCAACCACGACTTGCCAAGAAGATTTCACGTTCAGCACTACAACCCTGTTTTTATTTCTTCTTTAGATTTTCAAATAAACTTAAAGCTTTCATTTGTATGGCCATTAGCGAACATGGAGCGTTAGGGCGATGCATGTCCTCCATCCAGATATTTAAAAGTCTTTCCGTATTTTCCATTCCTATCCGGGAATTGATTTCTTTTTCTCATCAACGTTATAACGAAATGATGTTGAACGAAACGACGTTAAGTGAGGACTTCCTATATCTCAGTGTTTCCTCCTTATGTGCTCTGATATTTGTGGATAGTATTCCATTTTTGTTAGGCACTGATTGTATACCATGAAATTCATCCTCCCTCCCTCTCTCTCCTATCCTAACTGCTCTCAGTACTTATTCTTACGCTAACTACTCTTACTTTCTCTCTCTCTCCCTCTCTCACTTTCTCTCACCTTGGGCAGCCTGGTTGATGACCCACTTGTCAATAGCTTTGACGTTCTCACTTAGTTTATGTTCCTCGGCCACGTCCCTCGGGGTTCGGTACCGGTCGTCCAGGTCCGCTAACGAACACCCGGATTCGTTAATGAGTCGGTAGAAGGCGGACTGTCCGTGTGGTCGTGAAGCCGCGAAGTGGAGAATACTCTGTCCGTTCTTGTCCTGTGCGTAGCGGGAAACATAGGATGGTGATGATAGTTGTGGTGACGGTAGGTATGGTGCTTGTGGTGGTGACTGTATTGGTGGTGACTATAGTAGTGGTGGGCTTGTTATAGTGGCGTCAGTGGTGGTAGTTGTGGTGATAGAAGTAGTTGTTTGTAGCTCTGGTTATAGAAGTAGGATGTGATTGTGGTAGTTGGAGTAGTGGTAGTAATTGTGATTGTGGTGGTTATGGTAGTAGTAGCAGTAGTAGTAGTATTAAGAGGTTATAATGGTGGTACTGATAGTAACTGTAGAAGTGGTAGTAATTTTGGTAGATGGTGGTAGTTGTGGTAATGGTAGTAGCTGTGGCAGTAGTTGCGATGGTGGTTGGGGTGGTGGTGGTAGTTGTGGTTGGGGGTGGTGGTGGAAGTGAGAGAGAGAGAGAGAGACAGAGACAGAGACAGAGACAGAGACAGAGACAGACAGACAGACAGACAGACAGACAGACAGACAGACAGACAGAGACACACACACACACACACACACACACACACTTACCCTGGTCTGTGGCTTGATGGTGGTTCCTCCTCCTCCTGTACTCTCCATTGCTGTCTTGAGGGCAATGCTGGAGTCTACTGACCTCTCTGACCCCGAGCTGCCCACCTTTGACCCATCCTTCACCAACACAACACGCCACACATGGTGGGTCAGGTTATACGTAGCGGGTCAAGTCACAGGTAATAGGTCATTTCGGAGGTGGTGTGTTTTAGTGCAGAGGAAAGGCGGTGAAGAGCCATTCGGGACGTTGTAGTGGATAAACAATATAATATTATGCAATATCTACAGTTGTATTGTACATAGTGCAATATATACTATTTACAGTTGTTTAGCACATACAGAATAGGCTTATACATCATTTACATTATCACTTAATTGCTTTAACCTGTTTACCTAAGAGCGAATTTTTCTTAGGTAATCTGAATAGTGAGAGACATGCAGAACAAACAGTGAAGGAATGAGGAAAGAGCTCGACGGGACTCCACTTTTATGAGATCTGTATGTGATATCTCGAAGCTGTACTAGAAAAGGGAGAGATGCAATAATGAGGATGAATGTTGGTATAAACCATGGTAATAGATACCGACAAAATTAGTTTAAAAAGACATGAGCAAACACAAGGACATGTCACTCACACCTCACTTTCCGCCTACATGTACCGTCATTTTAACCTCTGTTGTGTTAGAAGTGATCAAGGTCCCAGGACCGAAATGTTTTCTGATAAGCATGTCCTAGTGTTTGCTTACGTGTTTTTCTAAACCAGGATGAATGTTATTTGAAGGTTGTGTTTGTAGAGAGAGGAGACTCAGGTGAGAGATGTAGGGAAACACTCGTAGATTGTGTTTGTAGAGAGGAGACTCAGGAGGTGAGAGATGTAGATAAACACTCGTAGATTGTGTTTGTAGAGAGGAGACTCAGGAGGTGAGAGATGTAGATAAACACTCGTAGATTGTGTTTGTAGAGAGGAGACTCAGGAGGCGAGAAATGTAGATAAACACTCGTAGATTGTGTTTGTAGAGAGGAGACTCAGGAGGTGAGAGATGTAGATAAACACTCGTAGATTGTGTTTGTAGAGAGGAGACTCAGGAGGTGAGAGATGTAGATAAACACTCGTAGATTGTGTTTGTAGAGAGGAGACTCAGGAGGCGAGAAATGTAGATAAACACTCGTAGATTGTGTTTGTAGAGAGGAGACTCAGGAGGCGAGAGATGTAGATAAACACTCGTAGATTGTGTTTGTAGAGAAGAGACTCAGGAGGCGAGAGATGTAGATAAACACTCGTAGATTGTGTTTGTAGAGAAGAGACTCAGGAGGCAAAACAAAAAGTAGCGAAGTCAATGAAAGATAAGTAACAAGAAATCATTGTTTTTAAAAGAAACATGAAACGCAGAAAAATAAGTTCATGATCAAAAAAATGAAAATTAGTATGAAATTGATCATGTTAAGCCAGTTCAAATATATATTTTTTAATGTACAGAAATCTTTTTTCTCAACTGACCTTGTTACTGTTTTTATTGTTATTGTTGTTGTTGTTGGTATACCTGTATGTGTACAGGCAGCAGGCCAGGTAGGAGATGGGGTCAGGTGGTCGAGCCTCGTTAACCTCAGATAACCCAGTGATGAGGGCGTCCCCGAGGGCTGCGACCAGATGTCACGCACGGCATACAAGGTCACATAAGTTCACATTTGCCAGACGAGGTCACTTAAGGCTCACACAAGGTTATACGAAGTCATGATAACTCAAGATTATTATTATTATTATTAATAGTAGTAGTAGTAGCAGCTTTTATTTTCATTATATTTTGGAAATATAGAATTTTAATAGTGCTAAAATTAATTTAAAACATGGAAATTACTTTTAAATGATGCTCACCATATATGCCACGTATTAACCTGCTATATGGTAAAGTGATTTGTGGCCGGTGAAAATTATAGAGAGGAAATCCACGTCTTTCAACGTTTTTTTAGGGCATATTGAATTGATGTGAGTCATATTTGTAACTGGGAGAAAGTGTTAGAATATCTTTTAATGTATATACTTTTTTTTTATCTGCTCTGTGGTATTATTAGAACTGTTTATTGAATAGATATTCTCTTTGACGCTGTAAAAGTATTTTCTTTAGACCCTTCGAGTCATCATTAGGTTTAATTGTATCTTATTCATTTCTTATATTTTTAGCCAGTGGAAGGCCTCGGTCAGACGACCAAAAGCTCCAGCTGCGGGTCATCATTTGACTCAGACCCGCACCATGGAACACTTGCCCTGTTTCTTGACAATCGTTATAATAATGTATTATTACTGATAAGTAGATCATTAAGACACATGCACAACAGTTCGGTTTCTTTTTCTGGATAAACAAATTGTCAAATAACCCGCACATAAGAAAGAGAAGCGACGACGACGTTTGGTCCGATTTGTACCATTTACAAAGTGTCACTAACACACACGAGTGAGGGAGCCAGTATATATAGGCGAGGGGGTCAGGGACGGGACCAAGAGAGGAAGAAAAAGTAGTGGTGGTAAGGCGGGTAGTGGAAGCAGTAGTAGTGGTAATTGAAAGTAGGGAGAGTTGTTTTAGTGGAACAAGAGATGGAAAGGGAGTGAAGGGTAAAATGAGGCAAAAGTAAAAGTAGCAACAGTAGTAGAAATGGAGTGGTAGTCGTAGTAGAAGTGGGGTCACTCTAAGGACAAGAAAAAGGGGTACTGCAAGAAAGCTGAAGACCCACAAGGAGTAGGACGAAAAACACAGGAGGAGGGGAATTGAAAAACAGAACACACTTGGCAGAAGAAAGGAAAAACAAATATGCAAGAAGAGGCAGAGATAGGAAGAGAATAAAGTATCAGGTCAGGTCACGAGTGTTCTGAAGTTTGGAGCATTTGACAGTGTAATGAGAAAGTAAGGCATCAACAGAGACAAAGCCAGGACTAAGATTCATACAAGGAAGGTTGTATATAAGGTAAGCTTCAACAAGACGGTGACTGTGTAGGCTACGAGTAGGATAGACAGTCTTATCAGAGGACTGTGATCTCTAACATGACAGAAAAGAGCATTATTGATGTCGGCAAGCCTAAGACTTTTTTGTGTGTTCTTTAAGTCTGTCAGAAAGAGAGCAACCAGTTTCCCCAAATTATTGGAGAGGACAAGAGGAGCATGAAATAGAGTAAAAACCAGGGACATGTATAGCAGAAGGAGATATACGAACTAGATTACTACGAAGGTTACCTCTCCTCTTGCTATAGATGCCCCTGGTGTCTACTCCATTCACCCTTCACTCCCTTTCCTTCTCTTGTACCATTAAACCTTTCTCCTACCACTACTACTTCCACTGCCAGCCTTACCACTACTTTTTCTTAATCTCTTGGTCTCATCCCTGTCCCCCTCGCCTATATATACTGGCTCCCTCACACTTTTGTGTTAGTGTGACTTTGCAAATGCTCCAATTCGGACCTATGTTAAGGGATTGACAATCTTGAAAACTACTTCAAGGTTGATGGACTGATCACATCATCTTTACCTTTCCACTACTGCTGCTGTCTCCATATTTAGCTACATCTGTATTCCACTGAAGAAGCCTACTATGTAGGCGAAAAGTTTCGGAAATAAAGATACCTAACTGATGCACATGTCTTGCTCATCTATCTCTTCTTACCGTTAAGTACCTACAGTTAATCAGTACAGCTTCTCCTTGAGATTGCCACTTATTGAAGCCTGGTCATGGAGTCGAAATGAAACTTTGGTGTATTCTAGGGGCGGTTTACTAATGTTTGTTAAGAGGAAGGTGGGGTAGTGATCTGTGGTGCTGTCTGTTATTATCCCCAATTTAAGGGGGGCTAGGATATTGGTCCTTAGACGTACAACTACCCTGCTTTAGGCTCATTAAGGGGGTCAGGTATTTCCATTACCCTGAGACTCACCATGGGACAAGTACTGCCCATCATTCGTCCACATTCCTGGGAAGTTTGAGTTGTTAGAGTTCTTACTAGCCCGGAGGGTCTCCCTGAGCCCCATGCTGGGTTTCTGTTGTTTGGGTTCGTGTCTCTTCTGCCTGGGGTATTCATCGTCTGATCCTTCCGAATCTTCGTCTGGAAAGATAATGAGATTAGAGATTGCTACTGAATTTCAGTTGCATGGCATTGAGTTAGAAAATAGTGCCTATAATCGGTTATTATATATATATATAATTATATATATATATATATATATATATATATATATATATATATATATATATATATAAACATTATCTCTCGGTTCACAACAGAATTCGAACCTGCACACAGTAATTTTGCCACTCAGCCAGATTCCAGATAAGTGTGGACACCTGGCCAAAACTAGACGGTCACTCCTATATCCTGGGACACAGGCGAAATTATTTACAAACATTATCTCTCAGTCCACAGCAGGATTCGAACCTGCACACGTGAAGGATTTTTCTCTCGTTTCTCTAATTTGCATATAGTATGCTGCTAACTATATGTTGCTCTTTATGTACAGCGGGAAAATTGCCTTTTTTAATTCTTCCCATTACCCCTCTCCCACCTACATTTATTCCACTTTAACCAAAAGTATTGTGCGGAACAGAATTTCAAAATTTGTGTATTTATGTAGCCTAATGGAGTTAAAGTTTTTACGCTATAGGCTTTCCCTTTGGAAATATTGGGATACTCAATTGTTTTTTATAAATATATATATATATATATATATATATATATATATATATATATATATATATATATTTTTTTTGCGTCGAGTACAAAGCCTAGCATCATATCTTATGATGTGATCGTAATTTTTAAGTGGAGATCACATTATCAAAAACTCTGGTAATTAGGTCATCACTGGAGTTAATAGATAAGTCGGGAGATGTGTTCTCATTTTTCCTAACAAAATAGTCTCATCCCTAGTGAATAACAGTTCTGACTGTGTTGTTCATACGTTCTTCAAAGCTGAATGTTCGTGCCAACCCAGGGTCTCAGTGACCACTTGTGAGGACACAAGTCAGTATTCAGCTAATTCCCCATGACTACACAAATAAAAAAAAAGTGATTCTCATCTTTGTTGCTGTTGGGTATTAAAGAGTTTTGACTAGATTGAGGTCTCTGTCAAATGACCAGAAGCTCCAGCTGCGGGTCATCATATGACTTGAGACCCTTGTCTTATTTCCTGATATAATGGATCATCTATATATTGAAGGCCAGGAGACACGTGCTGTTTCCTGACTAATAAAACTACTACTACATAAAGACAAAATAGAGAACACGTTTTTATTACTACAATTCGTTCAGGGTAAAGCTTTTTAGTCATGAATTAATAGAGCTTGATAAAGCTTGGTATCTCTAATGTGTGTGTATACACATACGTGTCAGTAGTACGCCTGTACAAACAGTATGTGTATATATTCATGATGCACCAGATACATACATGCAAGAACTCATATTAATGACAAACACGATGACATGCAAGCAATAAAAATACAAAGTTAATCAATCACGATTTTAGAGAAATCATTACTTTTGCCAGCAATGAATAACAGAAACACAGAAATTTACAAGCATAATGTATATATACACTGAGACAAGTATCTGTATACGTGTATCTACACTGTGTGTGCGTATCTCAGTATATCTACACTGATGCTGGCGAATAGGTGAATTACCACCTTAATAACCAAGTGGAAATGGAAAGGTTTGAACATACCAGCAGTTGATGAGGGATATATTGTGGCTATCGTAAGGAAAAATGTATATACAGTGAACCCCCGGTGTTCGTAATTCAATCCAGAATGCTGTTCAAGTGACGTTACCAAACGAATTTGTTCCCATAAGGAATAATGTAAATTGGAATAGTCCTTTTAGACCCCAAAAAATACACTTACAAAAGCACTTACAAAAATACACTTACATAATTGTTCAAGTTTGGAGCAGTACGAACACCGGGGGTGTACTATATTTAGGTCTGGTAGGGACCAAGTTGTGTGTGGTCTTTATGACCAGATCTGCTGTGATCCTGACTACTAGGTCAAGTGTGGTCTCGACCACCAAGTTTGATGTCTTATGTAGTCTTAAAGATAGATCTAATGTAGTTCTGACCAGGTCTGACGTGGTTATTGGGATATTTGGTCTAACCTCGTTCAATATTATCATCTCAGACATGCACTGTTTTCTAATGATTTTATGTTGATGAGTGATAAGAATGATAAAATAATAATTTAAATAAGAATATCATGCTAAAATAACTACAAATTAGGAATGATAAGTTTGTTATTATAACTCTACATTCACATCTTACGTGAAGAAGGTAAGCAACATAAAGATAGTGAGAATAAAGCAAGGAAGAACCTGATCATGCCACGTGTATACTCATCCCACCTCGTGCACAATACTGTCACTTACTTGTTCCTATATACATGTCTTGAGGTTCCCCGGGACCCACAGGACTGGACCCGCAGTACTGGGCCCCACAAGACTGGTCCCCACAGGACTGGAGGAAGCTGGTTATACGTGTACAACTGGTGTGTCCAAACTTTACATCGCTGTTATTTCCTTCTAGGGTTCTATATTTCATATCTTTTATTTATGGAAATTAGTCACGGATTTCATTTTTTTCTGTATAATTTTTTTCTCGATTGTCATAGTAACTCGTTTATATAAACCAAGACGTTAATTTTTTTAAACATTAATCAATTTTATGATTGTACACAGAACTAGAATTTATTTGTATGTATGTCTTTATATCCGTGTATGTGTATGTATGTATGTATGTCGGTATACGTGTGTGTGTGTGTGTGTGTGTATGTATGTGTATATCACATGTTGAGGCACTAAATGCTGAAGCAAGAATTTAATACCAGTATTTCCTAATGAGATTCTCCTAGTGTAGTATTTTCTAAATTATTTGTATATAGAATTAAATTCAACATTTAAGATATTATTTTAATTATTAGTGTTATTATTATTACATTAACCAAAAATTGCTAAACTAGATATTAACTATAGTAATAAATAGATGTGTAGCTAGAGTCTAAAACTTACTCTGTTATATATCTTTATTCTATGAATTTATAAACGTATAGTATCTTAATCTTATATATTTCTAAAATCCTTTTTTTTTTCTTTTTTTGCTCGTGAATTATTAATTTTTAAAGGGGTGAAGGGGTAAGCCAGTGGAAGGCCTCAGTCAGATGACCAAAAGCTCCATCTGTGGGTCATCATATATATGACTAAGACAAACCTTACCTAACCTCGTACACATTAATGTAAAATAATCTTGCTAAGCAAGGACTAAATAATGCATCTTAAGCAAGAATAAGGAAGAAAATAATAATATTACTTTTAGATATATCTTTTTAATAATTTTTCTTCTCAGCAAAACTGGTATGAACAAATAATGTTGAAATACTTATAGATTTTATGTTAAATAATCGCTAAAAGTAATTATATTCTCTGTATGGTAATATGTTTTTTATTATCTCATCGTGGACTTGTTAGCAATTAAATTTAAAAAAATATTTTATAACTATACAAAAATATTGTTGTAACATACATTTGTAGGTTTTTTTAAGTGGCATGATCAGGAAAATTAATGAAACCCTCAGTAAGTTAGTTTTGATTAAGCTTTTTAATCTTTGTTGAAATATAATAATGTTACTTACACTCAGACACTGTCAACAAAACAGAATATTATTAATAATAATAATAATAATAATAACAATAGCTAATAAAAAATAAAAAAAAGAAATTATGATATGTATTAAAAATTAATTATAAGATATATAATAGAAATGGTTATGAGAATGATATTAATAATAATTATATTCCTAGTAAATACATAGTACAATATCGTATATTAAACACTGAAGTTTTCAACTACGATAGCGCAAATTTAATTACACAATCAGCCTTGAATATCATAAAATAAAATAATATACATGTACGTATATAGATAATGAGCGAGAAAGTAACACAAATGCAAAGAAAAACTCTATAGGGTCGTATATGACTTTTCTTGTTAGTTGTGATCAGTATTGTGTAGGTCAAACAGGTAGGGTTTTAGAAATTAGTATAATTTTTTATATAAAAAGTCAAGGAAGATATTCACTGATTCAACTGAAAAAACAACAACGGTGTGTGACCCTTGTGGGTTTAGCGCTTAATTTTGATTATAATCAAATGAAAGAAATATTAATAATGTTTTATTCAGGTAGTTTTTTTTTTTTTTTTTTTTTGAGAATTTTTTTATGACAAATAGTTACTTGAAGTATGAATCGGTAATAAAAACTTAAGATATATTTATCTTTTGTGTATATGTTTTGGAGAGTGACCCGAGTGCTTATTCGTCCAGGTAAGATATATTCCTGTGAAATCACACATTCTTCTTGTGCTTGACTCACGAAATAGTAATGACACGATTACAAACAAACCAGGGTACTTGGTGGGGTTAGAACTCATGGTGAGTCAAAACTCCAGTGCATAAGCACTTGCCATGAGTTCTAACCCCACTCGTACCGTGGCTTATGCTTGATTTTATTTTAGTTTTTTCCCTCTAACTATTTTTTTTTGTTTCTTCAAACATGTAATCAAAGTTCTACCTGTTCGACCTATGAAAAATAAGACTCATGCGTTGAACGGATTATACACAGTTTGTCTTTGGGCTATTTTTAATAAATATATATTTTTACTGCGTTCTTGTAAGTAAAAGCTACATTGACACTGAGTGTCTTAAGTGGGTGAACTACGTCTATGTAGGTCATGTTGAAGGATAATATTAGTCTCCTATCTACATCAGGTTTTGTTATTAAATATTTTCTTATTGTTGTGTGAGAATATCATCTGACTATTTGAGGTTTTTACCTCTCCACAATAAGTGTCAGGGGCTCAAGACTGTTCAACTGCCTCTCATCATACATAAGGGGGATTACCAATAGACCCCCTGGCTGTCTTCGAGAGGGAGCTGAACAGGCACCTAAAGTCAGTTCCCCACCAACCAGGCTATGGCTCGTACGTCGGTTTGCGTGTGACCAACAGTAACAGCCTGGTTGATCAGGCTCTGATCTACCACGAGGCCTGGTCAAGGACCGGGGCGCGGGGGCGTTGACCCCCGAAACACCCTCCTGGCATACTCCCAGAACTGGGTGTTGGGTTATTACGGGTGAAGCATTTCAACTACACGAGAGTCATTAAAGACCCTATTTAACATTTACACCACCAGTCAAGGATAATTTAATCCTTATATATATATATATATATATATATATATATATATATATATATATATATATATATATATATATATATATATATATATATATATATATATATATATATATATATATATATATATATGTCGTGCCGATTAGGTAAAACTTGCGATTTTGGCTTAAATAGCAACGCTCACCTTGCCATATAAGACAAGTGAAAATTTGTGTATGCAATAATTTCGCCAAAATCATTCTGAACATAGCGAAAAAAATATATTTCATTGTGTTTGTATATTATTAAATTAATGTTAACGTATCTAAAATATATTTAGTTAGGTTAGGCTAAATTAAATTGCGCTTGTTGTAATAAGGTTAGGTAGGTTTTCAAAGTTTCTCTTGGTACAAAATTATAAATTCTTACATTAACATAAATGAAAAATATATATCTTTAAACGTATAAGAGAAAATTTTAGAAAGGACTTAATTTTAGATGAGTTCTTGCTAATTGACCAGTTTTACCTAATCGGCACGACATATATATATATATATATATATATATATATATATATATATATATATATATATATATATATATAAACATATATGTCGTGCCGATTAGGTAAAACTGGCCAATTAGCAAGAACTCGTTTAAAATTAAGTCCTTTCTAAAATTTTCTTTTATACGTTTAAAGATATATTTTTTTCATTTATGTTGATGCAAAAATTTTAAAATTGAACCAAAAGAATCTTAGAAAACTTACCTAACCTTATTATAACAAGCGCAATTTAATTAGCCTAACCCAACTAAATATATTTTAGATACTTTACAATAATTTAATAATAAACAAACACAATGAAATATATTTTTTCGTTAGGTTCAGAATGATTTTGCGAAATTATTGCATACACAAATTTTCGCTTGTCTTATATGGCAAGACGAGCGTTGCTATTTAAGCCAAAATGGCAAGTTTTACCTAATCGGCACGACATTATATATATATATATATATATATATATATATATATATATATATATATATATATATATATATATATATATATATATACCTCATGGCATATACATTGAATATTCAGGATTATATTATTTGCTTTTTATTAACATGAATGCACATGTGTTTTACTTTGATGTGATAGCTGTAATAATAGTGGACATACAGATATATTATACAGTATTTATTGATTTTTCCATAGACCACTTTATGTAGGCTGCCTTCAACAGTTTCAATATCTGATATGGGCAGCCTATTATCATCTTATTTCAAATTAATAGGAACTAAATTGTCCAGACTAGTCAAGAACACATTACTATCAAAAGCTGATGGCCAAAAAGTATTGTATTCTTATCTACTGTATAACTATTTTTTTTATTTTAACGATGCTAAATTTTTTATTCAAAATATTCCATATAAAGACCAGCTTACAGGGGAAGAACGGATTCCCCATTGACCAGTCCAAGATTCTCTTTAGTCTGTGTTAAAATAATATGAATGTTTTCATCGTTTATATATATAACACTGCGGGTAGCCGGAGGATCGAACCCGTGTTCTTTAGCCCGCCTCATGCGAGCGAAAATTCACGACGCTCTGAACAACTGGCCCATACAATCCTACAAACAACTTGAGCCTAGCGAACTAGGCTTGCTCCAAGTTGCAAGGACATACGATGGTGTGGTTGCCTCAGAGCTAATTTCATTCTACTCCCAATCAATACCACTTGTTTGTGGTTACAATATTTGTACTGCTTGTGGAGGTTAGTACACCAAATGGGGAGTAGAATGAAATTAGCTCTGAGGCAACCGCACCATCATATGTCCTTGCAACTTGAAGTAAGCGTAGTTCGCTAGGCTTATGTGTGGTGACCCCCAGTCACCACACATACAGTGTGGTGACTGGGGGTCGTGTGTAGTGAGTGTATACCTTGATACTTTAAGATTTTTGTATGATGTATATTCCATAACATTAATCTGTCGGTTAACTTACATTTGGCATATGGGACAAATTTATAATTAACTATTTTTTTATATATTAGTAAATATTCTTGCACAAGATGGATTTATTCAGTAAATATAGATGTATATTACATTTTTTGTTTATTAGATCCCTAGCCTGGTGAATAAAAGATTTTTGGTTTAAAATCGTAAAATTGCTTGTCTACAACAGACTGCTTTGGAAGCAGAGGCAAGCATGTTGCACACCAACTGTCTCACAGCTGGTGAGGCCACAACACATCAGGTAAAGGTGGTGGTGATTTAATCATAACCGAAGATTATATAGAAAGAGCACTGTTGGCTACCAACACCTGGAATGAAGGGTGGTGTTTGGGTAAAAGTGTTTGGATCCGGAAAGAGTGTGAAGCTTGACCAACGGGTGTCAGGTTCAGCTCACAGACCCCCGGCGACTAGAGCTCTCCTCCAAGGATGCCTCCAGGCGTATGATCTCCTGAACACCATCGAACATCTCCTGCAGAGCCTCAATCTCTGTCAGTCCGAGACGCCGCCGATTTGAAATGTCGAAGGTGAAGTCCTTAGTCTCCGAATGTTCTCCTGAGGTGCCACGAACCTGCAGGTTGTATTTGTTGGCGGTGGATTCCAAACGATGAGTGTCGCGACCCAAGCGAGGCAGACGAATGTGGACTGAAGCTCGGATCGCTGAACCTAAGTTGGTGGGGCAGAAGTTGAGGAACCCAAGACGCTGGGAGAAGCTGAAGGGAAGGCGGTCTCCGAGGGTTGTGACAGCACGGACGAAGCGGCCATACACCTGGCCGAGGTCTGCGCCCTCCTGCATGGAAATGATGCGCATGTGATCTTCCTCGTTAACCCACACCACCAGCGTGTTGTCAGAGTTAAGGAAAATGCCACGGCCATTCGCCCAGAAGCGGCAGGCTCCAGCAGCTTCCAGGAACCGGTCACCTTGCTTGAAGAGCAGGTGAGCTTCCAGCAGCTCCTCTTGCTCTTCTGGAGACAGCTTGCTTATCGGCCTGTAGTAGCCTGCAAGGTCCCCGTCCAAGTTATCCAGGGCCCTCTCTACGTCCTGCTCCAGCTCAGTGTACTGCTCGTTGGTCAGGAGTGGGTTGAATGGGTATCCCTCCAGTGAGCGGGCACACCGTACCCGTGTCGACACCACGTATTTGCCCTCGTCAACGAGGCTGCCCAGGGAATTTGAAAAGCCGAAGTCAATTCCAGGGTGCATGTCACTTGGACCAAACCCGCCGTGGTACTCGTCAATCACTGGGTCGAACAGGTCACTAAATATGGTATAGGACTCTGCGTCAGGAGCATAGATCCCTATGTTAGAGTCTGGATTAGCCAGTCCGGACTTTATGACGTCCAAGAGGTTGGCTCCGTTAGGGGTGACACGACGTTTGAGTTTCTCGAAGACGTCAGGAGTGAGATACTTCTTCAGCATCGAGTGGCTCTGCGTGGCTTTCAGCTTCTCGTATTCCTGTTCGATTTTCTCCAGTGTCTCCTGGTCGACTGTCTCCGCGCCGTCCTCTTCCCCGCCGTAGACACTGAAGCCTGCTGTAGGACAACCCAGAGTGGAGGGAGATCACACACTTTATTACTACTTGAAGGCTCAGAAAAGGAGGTGCGCCACTACATAATAGGAAGGGAAGCATCAAGTAATTCCTCGTGCTTCAGTGGGGTAACACTCATGCATCTTACTGGAGGAGGAAGAGAAACACGCATACATCTCGTCCCACTGGAGGAGGAACACCTCACACTTGAGAGGGGGTGTGATACACTCCGGAGAACCTTGGAGCTGGAGTGTGACCCACCTCAGGGGTGCAATCTGAGGCTTCTGCTGCCATCACTGCGCACGATCATGCATCATCAACACCTATGGTGACAAACACAACAACGAGAACAACATATAAGGTACATGCATGGGTACAGTGGTGGGGTAAACAACACAAGATAGTCAGGGTGAGGTTAACACACACACAAACAGGTGACACAAGTGGGGTGTTAAACAGTGGACGAATTATGGGCGTGAGTGCTGGGATTGATGGGCGTGAGTGCTGGGATTGATGGGCGTGAGTGCTGGGATTGATGGAGTGACATTCCCTATATTAGTGACGGGTGTTAACTATTATTGCTGGGTGTTGGTGGGTGTGTACATGAGTGGCTAGAAAATGTGTAGGTTTGAAGGACTGTGCTCGGGGAAATACAATAGAAATACATTTGTAATGAGAGAGAATGTGGGCACAAAGAAACAATATTGAGAATATGACTACAATAATAGAACAGTGGAAAACATTGTACTGTATGATTGATGATAATTAATAAGACTGATATTAATAAAGAGGAAAATATCACTAAGAAGAAGAGAAGGAAATGAAAAAGAGTAAGTCAAAAACTATATATTTTTTAAATACATATATTTACTAATAATACCTAACTACAACTAAACATTTTTAAATCCTTCAGATACTGCAAAGAAAATTATTGATTTTTTTTTAAAATATAAATTATTAGTATCTCTGAATATTATGATTTAAAATTGTTTCTTCTTGCTTCGCCGGTACTCTCCCAGTCCGGGTCTTTTCCAGATTGTGTGTTCATGTGCATATGTGCTCATGAATGTTCATGTGCATATGTGCTCATGAATGTTCATGTGCATATGTGCTCATGAATGTTCATGTGCATGTGCTCATGAATGTTCATGTGCATGTGCTCATGAATGTTCATGTGCATATGTGCTCATGAATGTTCATGTGCATATGTGCTCATGAATGTTCATGTGCATATGTGCTCATGAATGTTCATGTGCATATGTGCTCATGAATGTTCATGTGCGTATGTGCTCATGAATGTTCATGTGCGTATGTGCTCATGTATGTGTTCATGTGCATATGTGCTCATGAATGTTCATGTGCATATGTGCTCATGAATGTTCATGTGCATATGTGCTCATGAATGTTCATGTGTGTATGTGCTCATGTATGTGTTCATGTGCATATGTGCTCATGAATGTTCATGTGCATATGTGCTCATGAATGTTCATGTGCATATGTGCTCATGAATGTTCATGTGCGTATGTGCTCATGTATGTGTTCATGTGCATATGTGCTCATGAATGTTCATGTGCATATGTGCTCATGAATGTTCATGTGCATATGTGCTCATGAATGTTCATGTGCGTATGTGCTCATGTATGTGTTCATGTGCATATGTGCTCATGAATGTTCATGCATATGTGCTCATGAATGTTCATGTGCATATGTGCTCATGAATGTTCATGTGCATATGTGCTCATGAATGTTCATGTGCGTATGTGCTCATGTATGTGTTCATGTGCATATGTGCTCATGAATGTTCATGTGCATATGTGTTCATGTATGTGTTCATGTGCATATGTGCTCATGAATGTTCATGTGCGTATGTGATCATGTGTTCATGTGCATATGTGCTCATGAATGTTCATGTGCATGTGTGTTCATGTGCATATGTGCTCAGGTATGTTTATGTGCTCGTGTATGTGTTCATGTGCGTATGTGCTCATGTATGTGTTCATGTGCGTATGTGTTCATGTGCGTATGTGTTCATGTGCGTATGTGTTCATGTGCGTATGTGTTCATGTGCGTATGTATGTGTTCATGTGCGCATGTATGTGTTCATGTGCGTATGTGTTCATGTGCGTATGTGTTCATGTGCGTATGTGTTCATGTGCGTATGTGTTCATGTGCGTATGTGTTCATGTGCGTATGTGTTCATGTGCGTATGTGTTCATGTGCGTATGTGTTCAGTGCGTATGTGTTCATGTGCGTATGTGTTCATGTGTGTGCGTATGTGTTCATGTGCGTATGTGTTCATGTGCGTATGTGTTCATGTGCGTATGTGTTCATGTGCGTATGTGTTCATGTGCGTATGTGTTCATGTGCGTATGTGTTCATGTGCGTATGTGTTCATGTGCGTATGTGTTCATGTGCGTATGTGTTCATGTGCGTATGTGCTCATGTATGTGTTCATGTAGGTTCGTTACATTATCATTCTTGCATTCCAGGGAAAGCTCTAAACCCGTAGGTCAAACATCGCCTGGGGAGTGAAAGGTAATCCTTGATCCAAGGGTAGGGCAGCTCCTCCTCCTTGGAACAACAGCCCTTCATCAAACACCAGTCAGCACTTGTAGCTTCTTTGATGCTGATGAGGGCTCTTGATCCAAGGAATTGGAGCTGTGCTCCCCTTCCTCGGATTGAACCTGATTGCCTTCCATTTCCCCAGGCGTTGTATGACCATTGCGTATTATACCGTGGAATACAAGCAGTGTTAAAATACTGACATACATTATTATTATACATTATTATTAATTATTATTAATTATTATTAATTATTATTATTATTAATAATTATTAGTATTAATTATATTAATTATTAATATTATTATTATATTATTAATTATTATTATTATTATTAATTATTATTGTTAATTATTATTATTACTGTAGTAGTTGTTGATGTTTTTCAAACACGTGGATAATCTCAGCATAAGATACAGGATTACATGGAATTAGGGATGTGCCAAAGTATCGGTATCGGCCATTTTTACTGTATCGGTATCGGTTATCGGTTACCAAAAATGGTAACTAACACACACACAGCACGCACACGCACGCACACAGGTGGTGTGTGTGTGTGTAACCCTCACAATCGTGTGGTGAGTATACACACTATTGACAAGTGCCTTTAACAACCAGTAACTAACACAGGAGACCAAAGTAATGAGTAATAACATTATCATCTCTCGGAAATTAAGTTATTTAATATTTAACCTTCCTGTGTTATTTAATATCCAGTGTAATAAACATTCCTTTATATATTGAACACTGTCATTATAATGTTAAAAAATAAATAATGTAGGAAGAATGTCGGTATTGGTATCGGCCGAAAACTGGGTATCGGTATTAGCAAAAATTTTGGTATCGTCTCATCCCTACTTTAAAAATATCTGGAACAGGTGAAGCTGATAGTAATATACAACCCTGCGTCAAACAACAGGAGACCCAGTCAAGTATACAGCAGAACAACGTGTATGTAAAATGTAATAAGCTTTTATGCGGCATTACGGTTGATGCCCGTGACAGCGGGAAAACACGACTGGTTCAAAACTCTGGAAAATTTAATACACAAGGATATAAAGTGGAAGAACTGGAACTCCTACTAGGGACACCTGGAGGATAAAAGTTAATGGAATCAGCTAAGAGTAGATGTCTTCTATGGGATTACAAACTCTTCAGTGTTATCAATAAGCCAACAAAGCCAGTCAGTGAACCTTAATTCCATTGGCGATCCTTCTGTTCTCCTTACAAAGTTGATACCCACAAAAAAGTCGACTACCACCCAGATATCTGTTTACTTCTAGGTAAAGAGAGGGCTGCCCCAGTCATAGGACTGTAAGGGGTAATCCACTGGACCTAAAGAAGACTCGCCGTGCCCTTGTCACAGGGCTACCCCTACCATAGGGCTGTAAACGGTACATCACTTGTGCAAACTCTGACACTCAAGCGGGAGCCACTGCCGGGGCACCCGGGCCAGGACTCGTCCTGGCAAACCTACCTGAACATGAGCAGGTATTAGAGACGTGCCCATGTGCCTCGTCTCACCAGAGAATTGAACCCAAATCGTCGCGTTTCTCAAGATGTGCTGCCTCGAGGCTACGAGATTACTAAATGAGCATGCCACTGAGCACTCAAGAATGAAGGGAGATGATCCGGCTAGGCTAGAGCGAGTGGTCTTTCAAAATGAGGCAGGTATAGGAGGGATTACTCAGGGCTGTAAACCACAGCAGTGCTAACACGCAGGCAGAGGTAGAGAGAGAGATAGGGAGACCTAGAGGCTAACACACAGACAAAGGAACTTTGACAGAGAAAGTTCCTACTTAGGAAAACAATAAAGCACTACCATGTGAAATTATAACACACACACACACACACACACACACACACACACAGCCAGGAACTATGACTCGACCCCTGCAACCACAAATAGGTGAGTACACACACACACACATCCAGAAACATAAATATAAATAATTAGAACTCAGAAACATACAAACAACTACAAGCACATGCTAAACACACTTCCAAATACACTCGCACTAGCAATCTCTGACTAGTGTTCAGTAAGACAATATCACAACATGCACTTGATGAGTGCCTCACTATGCGCTCATCCCAGCATCTTTAAAAGTCTGGTTTCGTGCATTTTTGGGCCTGAATGATGGCCTTGCAGAGTGCAACACAAGTGTAAGTGCATAACACCACATGCTGCTCTTAGCATATTTGTCAGTGAAGATTTATGACACGGGTTTCTGTCATATGACCCGTTCAGTGATGCCAGGACTCTGTCAGGCACCGCAAGACTGTCTTATGGCACCTGAAGGTGGGTTAGCCCGGTGGATCATGGTGCATTATTGACCACTGGCCTACCCGTACTGGACTCAGTGGTTTATAGTGGACCACGGCATCATTGACCTTTGCTCCTGGTCATATGCAGTCTTCTCAGTGTCAAACCAACACAACCACACGACTTTTACATCAGTTGTTAGTTGCACATGATTTGTGAATATCCTGCAGAGTGGTTGTTTGCTGGAGGAAGATCAGGGCTTGCTGATTGGTTGATTATAGTCCGGAAAGATCAAGAGGAACACTAATTGGTTGATTATAGTCCGGAAAGATCAAGAGGAACACTGATTGGTTGATTATAGTCCGGAAAGATCAAGAGGAACACTGATTGGTTGATTATAGTCCGGAAAGATCAATAGGAACACTGATTGGTTGATTATAGTCCGGAAAGATCAAGAGGAACACTGATTGGTTGATTATAGTCCGGAAAGATCAAGAGGAACACTGATTGGTTGATTATAGTCCGGAAAGATCAAGAGGAACACTGATTGGTTGATTATAGTCCGGAAAGATCAAGAGGAACACTGATTGGTTGATTATAGTCCGGAAAGATCAAGAGGAACACTGATTGCCTGAGAGGTGACCACGAGAAGCCGGCTGATTGGTTGTCAAGTGAGCTAACGTTCTCTGATTGGCTGATAGAAGACCCAACGAAAAGAGCCGATTCGCTGGCGAGGTGACGTCAAAGAGCGCCGTGATTGGCTTTTGGAACCATAATCCCGTTCTTCTCTCTGGCACATGGCGAATTATTTTTTCTCTCTTTCTCTTGTTATATTGATTCTCCGGCATTTCTCTCTTCTTCTTTCCTTCCTTCGACTGCAGTTTCACCTGCGGTTCTCTCTTCTCCCTTTCTGGTTTCACTGGTTCATACACACTTGTATTTACTGCGTTCTCCACTTCTTCTTTCTCCTTCATCTTTCGTCTGGGGTACTTGCGTTTATTCCGTCTTCTTTGCTTATTCTTTCTTCTTAGTTTTCTTTGCTTATTCTTTCTTCTTCGTTTTCTTTGCTTATTCTTCCGTCTAATCTTCTTCATTTTTCTCCTCTTCCTTTTACGCTTGTTTCGTTTGGCAGCGTTTTTGCTTGTTTGTCTCTGTTTTTGGTATTTACTTGTCGCAATTTTCGTGGTTTCCTTGTTTTTGTTTTCTTTCGATTTTCTTTTACTTGTTTGGTTGCTTTGTCCGTTCTTGTATGTCTCCCATTTATTATTATTCGCTCTTGTTTCCTTGTTTCTAATGTTTTTTTCGAATGTTCGTGACTCTGTCTTACAATCTTTCGTTTTCTTGTATCTTCTGTGTTTTCCTCTTATTGTCTTTGTTTCTTTATTATTAACTTTACTGTGTCTTCGTTTTGGGTTTTCTTTATTAAACAAACAAAAAAAAAGAGTTAATTAACTACCTATATTTTTCATGGTAATTATAAACTATTATTATTATTGCTAGTAGTAGTAGTAATAATAGTAGTGTTATTAACACACACACACACACACACACACGACATACACACACAATAAGTGTCAGGGGCCCAAGACTGTTCAACTGCCTCCCAGCATACATCAGGGGGATTACCAACAGACCCCTGGCTGTCTTCAAGCAGGCACTGGACAGGCACCTAAAGTTGGTACCTGACCAGCCAGGCTGTGGTTCGTGCGTTGGACTGTGTGCGGCCATCAGTAACAGCCTGGTTGATCAGGCCCTGATCCACCATGAGGTCTGGTCACAGACCGGGCCGCGGGGGCGTTGATCCCCGGAACTCTCTCCAGGTAAATACTACATACACACACACACTACATACTATAAGTAAAGAGTGATTCAAGACACTGTACACCGTGTACGTCAGGCCCATATTGGAGTATGCAGCACCAGTGTGGAACCCACACCTGGTCAAGCACGTCAAGAGATTAGAGAAAGTGAAAAAGTTTGCAACAAATCTAGTCCCGGAGCTAAAGGGCATGTCCTATGAGGAGAAGTCTAGGGAGTGAATGAATGGTTCAGAGAACCGACGAGTTGGTAAATTAGACACACATGCAACACTTGGGTATCTTTATTGAGGAAACGTTTCGCCACACAGTGGCTTCATCAGTCCATACAAAGTTGAATCGTGAAGAACAGGAGGAGTGTGAGGTTGTCAGGCCCTCAATCCTGTCTGACACTGCAACATCTTGGTATCTTAATACAGGGATTTCTTCGCTTGCCTATTCCTTGGGCACGACCTACTTCCACATTGAACAAATGTGACACCTCCTACAACTGCTGCACCTCTCCTGTCTACAGTATATAAGCTCCCTCTGCTCATATGCTGTTATTCTATTCAAGATTGATGGACTGACAACATCGACTCAAGATTGAGGGCCTGACAACCTCACACTCCTCCTGTTCTTCACGATTCTCCTTTGTATGGACTGATGAAGCCACTGTGTGGCGAAACGTTTCCTCAATAAAGATACCCAAGTGTTGCATATGTGTCTAATTTACCAGAAGTCTAGGGAACTCAACGTGACAGTCTTCAAGGAAATCTATTTTATTGATATTTTCGGTTTATTAATGAGTGTGATTATAGTTGAACTATAATTTATGTTCGTAATCCATTGTTGACTCTTAATATACACTCAAGAAATTAATATTTTGGACTAAAAGAGAAAATATTATTTCTTGTTTATATATATATATATATATATATATATATATATATATATATATATATATATATATATATATATATAATATATATATATATATATGTATATATATACATACAATAATATCACAGTAAACAGGTGATATCACAATAGCAGAACAACCACTGTGAAAAAAAAAATAGTAAAATTCCAAGCATTTTCGTGACTTCTCACACTATCAAGGAACTGTAACGGATCAAGCACGTCAAGAAATTACAGGTCCTTCCTAATGTGAGAAATCACGAAATCGTTTGGAAGTTTACTGTTTTTTCACAGTGGTTGTTCTGCATACTGTGATATCACCTGTTTACTGTGATATTATTGTATAATTATTATATAAGATAAACTTCAACAGATTTCTTCTGTAATCTATGAAAATAATAGTAGCTGGTAAACACCATTAAACTATCGTCTGGTAGCAGGAGTTACAGAGACTCCTCTGTTAGGCTCCTCTGTTAGACTCCTCTGTTAGACTCCTCTGTTAGACTCCTCTGTTAGGCTCCTCTGTTAGGCTAGCGCAGAGCAGAGCCTGACCAGGAAGAGTGGCTGGGTCATCTGAACTACCATGTTTCCTGCAGTCAGTCTGGGGATAAGAAATAATAATCCCACCGCTGCCACCAGTTTAGAACATAAGAACATAAGAAAGGAGGAACACTGCAGCAGGCCTGTTGGCCCATACTAGGCAGGTCCTTCACAATCCGTCCCACTAACAGAATATTTGCTCAACCCAATTTTCAATGCTACCCAAGAAATAAGCTTTGACAATTCTACCCACTCATGCGCGAGTCCCACTCAAATCCAACCCCTCTCACTCATGAATTTATCCAACCTAAATTTGAAACTACCCAAGGTCCTAGCTTCAATAACCCTACTAACATAAGAACATAAGAAAGGAGGAACACTGCAGCAGGCCTGTTGGCCCATACTAGGCAGGTCCTTCACAATCCGTCCCACTAACAGAATATTTGCTCAACCCAATTTTCAATGCTACCCAAGAAATAATCTTTGACAATTCTACCCACTCATGCGAGTCCCACTCAAATCCAACCCTCTCACTCATGAATTTATCCAACCTAAATTTGAAACTACCCAAGGTCCTAGCTTCAATAACCCTACTAGGCAGACTGTTCCACTAGGCAGACTGTTCCACTCATCAACTACCCTATTTCCAAACCAATACTTTCCTATATCCTTTCTAAATCTAAACTTATCTAACTTGAATCCATTATTGCGGGTTCTCTCTTGGAGAGATATCCTCAAGACCTTATTTATATCCCCTTTGTTAATACCCATTTTCCACTTGTATACCTCGATCATGTCTCCCTCATTCTACGTCTTACAAGTGAATGTAATTTTAGGGTCTTCAATCTTTCTTCGTAAGGAAGATTTCTAATGCTATGTATTAATTTAGTCATTCTACGCTGAATGTTTTCTAACGAATTTATGTCCATTCTGTAATATGGAGACCAGAACTGAGCTGCGTAATCTAGGTGAGGCCTTACTAATGATGTATAAAGCTGTAATATAACCTCTGGACTTCTGTTGTTAACACTTCTTGATATAAATCCCAGTAATCTATTTGCCTTATTACGTACGCTTAGGCATTGCTGTCTTGGTTTAAGGTTGCTGCTTACCATCACCCCAAGTCCTTCTCGCAATCTGTATGGCTAAGTTCTACGTTATTTAACTTATAAGTGCTTGGGTTATGGACACTCCCGAGCTTCAGAACCTTGCATTTATCTACATTGAACTGCATCTGCCACTTTTCTGACCACGAATTAAGTTTGTCTAAATCTTCCTGAAGTTCTATGACATCTATGTTTGAATCAATTATCCTACCTATCTTCGTGTCGTCGGCGAATTTGCTCATATCACTAGTAATTCCCTCATCAAGGTCATTGATATATATTATAAATAACAATGGGCCTAAGACTGATCCCTGTGGAACACCACTTGTTACAAGTCCCCATTCGGATTTAACCCCATTTATGCACTCTCTGCTTCCTATTGGTGAGCCATGACTCGATCCATGACAGCACTTTTCCCCCCAAAGCCATGAGCTGCCACTTTCTTTAACAGTCTCTGGTGCGGTACTCTATCAAAAGCCTTACTAAAGTCTAAATAAACAATATCGAATTCTTTATCGTGATCAACAGCCTCAAAAGCTTTACTGAAGAAGGTTAATAAATTAGATAGGCAGGAACGGCCCTCGTGAATCCATGCTGGGTATCATTAATCAAATTATAGTTATCTAGATGGCTTCTAATAATATCAGCTATAATTGACTCTAGTAATTTGCCTACAATTGAGGTCAGGCTTATTGGGCGGTAGTTTGACGGTAGTGACTTGTCCCCTGCTTTAAAAATAGGAATTACATTAGCCATCTTCCACATATCAGACACTACACCTGTTTGAAGAGATAAATTAAAAATGTTAGATATTGGTTCACAGAGTTCCATTTTGCATTCCTTAAGAACCCTTGCAAAAGCTCATCAGGACCCGGCGATTTATTTTGTTTCAGTCGGTCCAGCTGTTTCATAATCATTTCGCTAGTGACTGTGATATTACATAATTTATCTTCTTCTGGGCCTCTGTAAAAATTAATTACTGGGATATTATTAATGTCTTCCTGTGTGAAAACCGAGAGAAAATAATTATTAAAAATAGAGCACATATCATTCTCCTTGTCAGTAAGATGCCCAAAGTTATTTTTAAGGGGACCTATCTTATCCCTAACTTTTGTTCTATAAACCTGGAAAACTTTTGGGTTAGTTTTTGAATCCCTAGCAACTTTAATTTCATAGTCCCGTTTAGCTTTTCTTATTCCCTTTTTTAAAGTCCCTCTTAATGTCAGTATACTGATTTATAAGATGACCCTCCCTCTTTTATGTGCCTATAAATTCCTTTCTTCTGCCCTAAAAGATATTTGAGCCTATTATTCATCCATTTTGGGTCATTTCTACTTGATCTAATTTCTTTATACGGGATAAATGTTCTTTGGGCAGCCTGTATAGTGTTAAGAAAACTGTTATATTGATACCTCTCTTCTTCACCCCAGTCCACAGTTGATAAGTGTTCTCTAAGTCCATTATAATCTGCTAAGCGAAAATCTGGGACCATTACTGAATTATCCCTACTATCATACATCCATTCAATGCTAAAGGTAATTGACTTGTGGTCGCTTGAGCCGAGTTCCTCTGTAATTTCTAAATTATTAACAAGGGTTTCCTTGCTTGCCAGAACCAAGTCAAGTAGGTTATTTCCCTTGTAGGTTCTGTTACAAACTGCTTCAAAAGCAATCCTGAACTACTTCTAAAAAGTCGTTAGATTCTAAATTCCCTGTCATGAAATTCCAATCAATCTGACTAAAGTTAAAGTCCCCTAGAATTACTACGTTATCGTGTCTTGTGGCCTTAACAATTTCCTCCCAAAGTAGTCTCCCTTGTTCCCTATCTAAGTTTGGAGGACGGTAAATCACACCTAAAATCAATTTTTCACACCCTCTGAAAATTCTATCCAGACAGACTCTGTATGTGTTAATTCAGACTTTATACCCGTTTTTATGCAACAATTTAAATGATCACGGACATAGAGTGCCACCCCACCCCCTTTCCCGATACTTCTGTCTACTTGGAACAATATAAAACCCTGAATGTGACATTCGGCAGGCAAGTCCCGATTTTTCATATTAAACCATGTCTCAGTTATTGCAAAAACATCAATATTACCCGTACTTGCAACTAATCTCAACTCGTCCATCTTATTCCTAGCACTACGACTATTGGTGTAATATATATTTAGAGACCCTCCTTTCTCTTTACCCTTCCTGCTCATCTCTGTTTTTCCACTATACCTATTACTGTCCTTGTCATCTAGTGTCACTAGCTTTCCACTATCCACCTTATTCTGTCTATTACTAGTTCTCCTACAACTTATAATATTACTACACTGGGACTTCACTGTTTTCCCCCCAAAACCCATACCACTAACTATTTCTAGTTTAAAGCCCTAACAGCTCCCTCCACTGCAGTTGCCAGTGCCCCCACCCCAGACCTGTTGTCAACAGTATTACTTGTATTAATATTGGTAGAATTACCGACAATATGTTAAGTAAAAGGACACAAATGCAGCTAATGAGACATTTTATTGTGGCAACGTTTCGCTCTCCAGGGGCTTGACAAAGCTCCTGGAGAGCGAAACGTTGCCACAATAAAATGTCTGTAAATAAATGGTTCAGAGAACCGACGAGTTGGTAAATTAGACACATATGCAACACTTGGGTATCTTTATTGATGAAACGTTTCGCCACACAGTGGCTTCATCAGTCCATACAAAGGAGAATCGTGAAGAACAGGAGGAGTTTGAGGTGGTCAGTCCCTCAATCTTGAGTCGATGTTGTCAGTCCCTCAATCTTGAGTCGATGTTGTCAGTCCCTCAATCTTGACTCAAGATTGAGGGACTGACAAACATCGACTCAAGATTGAGGACTGACCACCTCAAACTCCTCCTGTTCTTCACGATTCTCCTTTGTATGGACTGATGAAGCCACTGTGTGGCGAAACGTTTCCTCAATAAAGATACCCAAGTGTTGCATATGTGTCTAATTTACCAATAAAATGTCTCATTAGTTGTATTTGTGTCCTTTTACTTAACAGTATTACTTGTATAATATATATGTCCTAGCAGTATTTATAGGCAGGCTCCCTGGCCAAGCCTTAAGTCACATGACTCCCCCATTTGAACCGATGCAGCTAGGCCGTAGCCCTCTCCCTCATTCTCGTACAGGCTTACAGAGCCTGGGCTCTGTTAGGATTTCCAAATCAACGTATCCATAACAGACAACAGTCATTTCCTTTGCTACCTTTGTTCCTCCTTAACTAGCCCCATAACAGTGTCAACTGGTGGAATTAATCTTTCTGTTTCTCCTAACTCAGGCTGACTGTGCTAAGTGCCTTCACTATACGGTAGAACTAAAGTGGGTTGGGCAAATATTCTGTTAGTAGGTTGGATTTGTGAAGGATTTGCCCAGTATGAGCCAACAGGCTTGCTGCAGTGTTCCTACTTTCTTATGTTCTTATGAAAGACACTAGCAATGAGTGATCAGGGGCTATGCACTTACTCTCGCTGCCCTTGGTGTCGGGACGACCTCTACTGTCCCCTGGTGTACCACCAGGGGAGCCTGCGCCTTCCATGTCATCCTCGTTCAGTAAGTGTGGGTTACGGTAGTAGTCATCTGGTGTGTAGCCAGACTGCAACATACACAAACAGACCGATACATTTAAATATATTTTGCAATTTGCATATTGGTTGTGAAATATTCCAGTTAGGGTATTGTCACTTTTATTCTTGTACACAATTCATAGCAGTAAAATTAATAAGCTGGAGCAGAGGTTCGCAAAACTTTTTTTTTTTTTAACCTTAACAAATTTTGCTAACTCCATGGGTTATCCCAGTTACCCCCACCCAGGGGTCTGCGGCCCCCAGATTGAGAACCACCAGGCCAGACCTCTAATGTTCTCTACAGCCGGAAAATATTTGATTATAAGAAGGCAGACTTAC
Organism: Cherax destructor; assembly: GCA_009830355.1. Lineage (NCBI taxonomy): Eukaryota > Metazoa > Arthropoda > Malacostraca > Decapoda > Parastacidae > Cherax > Cherax destructor. Next base: position 78,576 of record WNWK01003377.1, on the reverse strand, counting down.
AATCAACATCTCTAGTTTTTTCATGAGGAAGACCGGGAACTCTTAAGTAATGTTTATGTAATAATAATAATAAATAATAATATATTTATTTACTACCAGTACATGTACAAGGTATACAGACCATAGCTGACATCAATGACATACTACTATATAGAAAGCCCCTTGTTATGCAGAACATTTCCAGCAAATTAAGTCAGTTTTGTCCCAGGATGAGACCCACACCAGTCCACTAACACCCAGGTACCCATTTTACTGATGGGTGAACATGGACAACAGGTGTCTTAATTAAGGAAACACCTAATGTTTTCCAGCCATACCGGGGATCGAGCTACGGGACACCAGTTTTTGTCACAGAAGACTCCAACCCCCTCATCCTTACCTATCCTTCCCTTATCCACTCCCATCCTTATCTGTCTATCCCATATGGTTTTTAAACCGTATCTAAAGACACGGCTGGATTACACAAGTTATTGCTGGATTAAGCAAGCTAAAACTGAATTAAATTAGTAGTAGTCGTGGTTGTAGTAGTCGTGGTTGTATTAGTAGTACTCGTGGTGGTAGTAAGGTAGTCGTGGTAATACTAGTAGATGTGGTGGTAGTAGTAATAGTATTATACCCTTGAAGTTCGTTCACTGGGTGTAGGGGTGGATGGAGGCTTGATCCTCTGTCTTGTAATGGAGAGTGGACAGCGTCTTGGTATTTACCTTATCTTTGATCTGATGATCAGCGCCAGCGTTGAGTAGTGTGTGGTAGGTGTGGGACTCATCCTTGAGTGTGGCAGCGTAGTGTAAGGGCGTCCTCCCGGAGACGTCTTGTTGGTCCAGCAGCACAGGGTGTTTCTCACTTAGATATTCAGCCAGATCTGTCGAGGTGGTGTTAGTGAGACGTCTGTGACCCGTGTGGGCCAGGGCAGCAGTGCCACGGGGCCACGTAGTGTGACCCACGGGCAGTGACCACCACTTGGGCCAGGGCAGCAGACACCGGGTGGGCCACGGTAGTAGTGACTACACCTCTGTGGGTCGGAGCAGTGACCACCCTGTGGCAGTGGCAGTGACCACCACTGTGGGCCAGTGCAGCAGTGACCACCACTGTGGGCCAGTGCAGCAGTGACCACTGTGGCCAGGCAGCAGTGACCACCACTGTGGGCCAGTGCAGCGTACCACCACGTGCCAGGGCAGCGTGACACCACTGTGGGCCAGGGCAGCAGTGACCACCCGGGTGGGCCACGGTAGTAGTGACTACCCTTGTGGGTCACGGCAGCAGTGACCACCACTGTGGGCCAGGGCAGCAGTGACCACCACTGTGGGCCAGGCAGCAGTGACCACCACTGTGGGCCAGTGCAGTGACCACCACTGTGGGCCAGGCAGCAGTGACCACCACTGTGGGCCAGTGCAGCAGTGACCACCACTGTGGGCCAGTGCAGCAGTGACCACCACTGTGGGCCAGTGCAGCAGTGACCACCACTGTGGGCCAGTGCAGCAGTGACCACCACTGTGGGCCAGGGCAGCAGTGACCACCACTGTGGGCCAGGGCAGCAGTGACCACCACTGTGGGCCAGGGCAGCAGTGACCACCACTGTGGGCCAGTGCAGCAGTGACCACCACTGTGGGCCAGGGCAGCAGTGACCACCACTGTGGGCCAGGGCAGCAGTGACCACCACTGTGGGCCAGGGCAGCAGTGACCACCACTGTGGGCCAGGGCAGCAGTGACCACCACTGTGGGCCAGGCAGCAGTGACCACCACTGTGGGCCAGGGCAGCAGTGACCACCACTGTGGGCCAGGGCAGCAGACCACCACTGTGGCCAGGGCAGCAGTGACCACCACTGTGGGCCAGGGCAGCAGTGACCACCACTGTGGGCCAGGGCAGCAGTGACCACCACTGTGGGCCAGGGCAGCAGTGACCACCACTGTGGGCCAGGGCAGCAGTGACCACCACTGTGGGCCAGGGCAGCAGTGACCACCACTGTGGGCCAGGGCAGCAGTGACCACCACTGTGGGCCAGGGCAGCAGTGACCACCACTGTGGGCCAGGGCAGCAGTGACCACCACTGTGGGCCAGGGCAGCAGTGACCACCACTGTGGGCCAGGGCAGCAGTGACCACCACTGTGGGCCAGGGCAGCAGTGACCACCACTGTGGGCCAGGGCAGCAGTGACCACCACTGTGGGCCAGGGCAGCAGTGACCACCACTGTGGGCCAGGGCAGCAGTGACCACCACTGTGGGCCAGGGCAGCAGTGACCACCACTGTGGGCCAGGGCAGCAGTGACCACCACTGTGGGCCAGGGCAGCAGTGACCACCACTGTGGGCCAGGGCAGCAGTGACCACCACTGTGGGCCAGGGCAGCAGTGACCACCACTGTGGGCCAGGCAGCAGTGACCACCACTGTGGGCCAGGGCAGCAGTGACCACCACTGTGGGCCAGTGCAGCAGTGACCACCACTGTGGGCCAGTGCAGCAGTGACCACCACTGTGGGCCAGGGCAGCAGTGACCACCACTGTGGGCCAGGGCAGCAGTGACCACCACTAGTCTGAGTGTGTTTGTATTTAGATACAGGTACACATAAATACACTTACAGGAATTATCATACATAAGTAACCTGTGTAAGTTACCTAGGATAACCAAAAACAAAAGTCATGTGTTATCACATGTGCTGGAGAGTGTTATATCATGTGTTAGGGAGGTGTTTTGACTGATGTTAACTACCAGGTATTAGAAACTCTTGTTGCGATGTTAAGAGCTGTAACTCCTGGTCCCGACTCTAAACCTTCACTCAATTAACACATGTAGTGTTCCTAACCTCTTGTGCGCTATAAATAAATTTTAATTACATGAATATAGTTTGTCTTCGCTACCTCTTCGAAGATGCTGGTTTCCGTTTTCACATTGTAAAGTAAATTTGTAATGTCCCTGTGGACCATCTTGGTGTTATGATACAATCTGTGTTATCATGTCATGGTTCCTTCCATGTTATACTTATTTTATCTTTCTCCTGAATGCCCTGTGAGTATCTTTAATGTTGTGGTCCTATCCCTTCTGATTATTGTATACCAGTGTGTGTGTGGCTGTGCCTATGTGTGTTATACAGCAGTTAATATATAAACTTCCATTTCTTTAATTATTATGGAATATTATTCACTTGTACTCCAGGATTATCAATTACCATCTGTGACCGCTCAACCCCCCTATGATCATTGACCTCATGCCCCCCTTCCTCCCTGACCTGCGTGTCCGTTGATGGCAGCCTTGTGGAGGATGTTAGCATTGTTAGTGTCTCTGGAGAGAGCTTTGTGTTTACTATCCAGGTGACTCTTGACTGTCCTTGTGTCTCCCTCCTCGGCCGCCGTGTGTAGTTCATTGATGGAATCCTGCGTGAGAGGGACACAGTCAAGTTAGTAATGAGAGAAACTAATTACCTGTTAAACGTAAGGAGTATAATTGTTAGTACAGGAATACAGAGGCAGACTCTGCTGTTGTTGTATCAAAATTTTGGAGTTCTGTTATAGATTTGTTAAAATATTTACGAATTTGCATATCTGTATAACCTGATTCGCATACATTGAAAGATATTCATCTCTTAGAACCTATTCATTGATAGATACTCGTCTATCGGTGCAAATATACCGAGAAATATACATCTCTATCAGTATAAACATTGAGATAAACACAGATGTTTATATGTTCTCACTTGACGAAGACATAATTAGTAACAATTGATAATATCATAACTTTCCTAGCAAAATAAAATGGATTATTACCTTACGGGTTTAGCGATTCCACGTAATTGTAATCAGCTGAACCCCTGTGGTTTAGCGCTTCTATTTGATTATAATAATAATAATAATGTAATAAGCTGAAACGCTTCTATCTTTTTTGACTGTATAGAAAAACATCTGAAATAATTTTTAACGGTTATATATATATGTGTGTGTGTGTGTGTATTCTCACCTAGTTGTGGTTGCAGGGGTCGAGTCACAGCTCCTAGCCCCGCCTCTTCACTGGTCGCTACTAGGTCACTCTTCCTGCTCCATGAGCTTTATCATACCTCTGTGTGTGTGTGTGTGTGTGTGTGTGTGTGTTTTACATATGCTGAGAAAAATCATAAAAGCTTTCGTTTATGTAATTATAGAAAGCAACTAGTAAAAGTCTTCCATTTTCCTATTCCGTGTAGGGCTTTATCAAATCAAGTTTTAATAAATCTTTTCACAGATCAAAACGTTATCCCCGTAAGTACGTTGAAGCTCCACACAAACGAAATTTCATCCCAATAAAAGCTTATTTTACATCGTGTGTGTTTGTGTTCATGCGGCAATGTCTTACCAGATGGTCCGGGACGCTATCCAAGAAGTCTTGGACGTCAGCATTTCTGGAGGAGCGTCCTACGAGCATGTCCCCATCACCACGAGTGATCAGGTGGTTAAGGTGGCCGTAGTCTTGATGCTTCTCTGCTGCTTTGATGGCTGCATGCGCCTCATCTTCCTCGTCACCCTCAGGACTAGGGGCCCTAGACCCGGCCCTAGATGGACCTTGAGACATAGAGGGCTGGTGGAAGCTATTTCTAGAGGGCTCCCTGGATGGGGGTCTAGATTGCTCCCTGGATGGGGCTCTTGAATGCTCCCTGGATGGCGCTCTTGAAGGTTCCTTGGATGGGGCTCTTGAATGCTCCTTGGACGGACTCTTGGCTGAGTCCAACGAAGGTCCACTGGTCAGGTTCTTTGAGGTTTTCTTGGACGGTCCTTTGCCTTGGTTCTTAGTATGTTTATTTGTGGTGCCTTTAAGTTGGCCCTTTTGTTTTTTGGTCATGTACTCAGCTGGGGAGTAGCCACTCTGCGGGGAGATAAGATGCGTCATCCAAAGGTCTTGAGAACCAGTAAAAATTAATAAAAATAATAAGATGGTTAGGTGGAGAGTAAATATACGATTCGAAGATAAAGGATGACGATGGATGTGGCTGGGATGAATAGGAAATAACGTGGATAATGTGGACAAGTAAATGTCAGGAAAACGAAGTTCTCTGCAGGAAATGGGAAGTGAAAATTGACTGAAGGTATATGGCAGAAAATGGTATAGTTACAGCTTTAGTGGAGTAGGAGAAAACGGGATAAAGACAGAAGAAAACTGAATAAATAAAGTAGAACGAGAGTAAAATTTATCAGAAAAGGCAAAAAAAATCATTCGCTGGGTGGAACAGCTATGTTAAATACTAGGTTAGGTAAGGTTCGTCACGAAACAAATATTTAACTATAAGTTCAAAACACACATATTGAAAATATATACAGTCGGAGTCCCTCAAGGAAGTGTACTGGGTCCACTCTTATTTCTCATCTACATCAATGACCTACCTAATGCATCACAACTATCCAAACCTATATTATTTGCAGATGACACAACATATGTCTTCTCTCACCCAAATCCGGTCATTCTGGCCAACACTGTTAATGCTGAATTACAGAAAATATCAACATGGATGACGACTAATAAACTTACTCTAAATACTGACAAGACCTACTTTATACAGTTTGGAAACAGAGTTTCAAATGTTCCACTTAACATGTACTCTCGAGAACGCAGGCGGGAGAGATACATTATTATATACACTTGGAAAATCCTAGAGGGATTAGTACCAAACTTGCACACGAAAATCACTCCATATGAAAGCAAAAGACTCGGCAGACGATGCAACATCCCTGCAATGAAAAGTAGAGGTGCCACTAGCACGATAAGAGACAATACAATGAGTGTCAGGGCCCCAAGACTGTTCAACTGCCTCCCAGCATACATAAGGGGGATTAGTAGTGGACCCCTGGCTGTCTTCAATAAGGCGCTGGACAGGCACCTAGTCAGTACCTGACCAGCCTGGCTGTGGTTAGTACGTCGGGGTGCGTGCAGCCAACAGTAACAGCCGCGAGGGCGTTGACTATTGAAACCCTCTCCAGGTATACTCCAGGTAAGTGTCACTTACCAGATCCTGAATGCCGTCACTGGCACCTTCCCGCTTGAGTAGGTCGTAAGTCTGCCTGGCGCCCAGCTCCTTGGAGAGGGCAGCGTAGTGTAGTGGCGTCTTCCCATTCTGTGGGCACAGGGTCAAAAAAAAAGGTCACGGTGGGCAGGCACAGGGTCAAAAGTCAGGGAGGGCAAGCTTAGGGTCAAGAGAGGTCAGAAGTGGAAAGTCACATTAGCTAAAGAAAGATGGCAGGAATATGCAGATGGGATTACGATTGGACCTATCTACTGTAATATTTAACCGCTTATCCTCCCACCTATCCCCATCACCTATGATCCAACCCATCTATTCAGTAACCCATAGGCCCATCCACCTATCCATTAAATTGTGCTTCACTCAAATGACTCATCCATCCCTATATACATCTGTCTCTTCATCTATCCATCCTCTGAAGGGTTTCTTGAGGATAGTCAATTGCTCTTGATCCAAGGATTTAGTTATCCTCCGCTTCCTCGGATCAAATCTGATTAACTCTTTGTTTCCCAGGTGCTCCATGACCTCTAAAAATGTAGTGCTTCCTCCTGTCAATACTACTAATAATATTATAATTATAATATTGTAATAATAATTATATCTTATTATTATTATTATTATTATTATTATTATTATTATTATTATTATTATTATTGTACCTAGCCGTTGACTTACCCAGCAGACGACCTACTTACATTATCCTCAACGTGCATGCCGTCAGGATAGAGATTGATCAGATGTCTGACGAGTTGAGTACTGCCAGCCCCCGCGGCTTGATGCAGAGGCACAGAGCCATCCTTGCCTCTAGCCATGGCCAGGTGGTCGTTCTCCTTCAGCAGGTGCTTGGCTACCTTGGCGTCACCTTTGGCAGCCGCCTCGTGCAAGGCGCTGCTCTTATCCTACCAGTGAAAGATAGATGGTTAATTGATGGTTAATTGATGGTTAATAGATGATTAATTGATGGTTAATAGATGGTTAATTGATGGTTAATTGATGGTTAATAGATGGTTAATTGATGGTTAATGGATGGTTAATTGATGGTTAATAGATGGTTAATTGACTGGTTAATAGATGGTTAATTGAGTCTGAAGTCTATTGAGTATGCTAGGGTTATTAAGACTGTCACCTGTACACCACTAGTCACTACAAGAGGATCATTAAGACTGTCACCTGTGCACTAAGTGTCAGGGGCCCAAGATTGTTCAGCTGCCTCCCAGCATACATAAGGGGAACTACCAATAGACCCCTGGATGTCTTCAAGAAGGCGCTGGACAAGCACCTAAAAGTCAGTACCTGACAAGCTGGGCTGTGCCTCGTACGTCGGTTTACGTGCGGCCAGCAGTAACTGCCTGGTTGATCAGGCCCTGATCCACCACGAGGCCTGGTCATGGACCGGGCCGCGGGGGCGTTGACCCCCGAAACCCTCTCCAGGTATACACGAGGGTTATTAAGACGGCATGGTACCTGTTCACCGCCAGTCAAGGTTTAAAGCCTATCGGCTATACGAAGGTGACTATTCATACACTGCTGTATATATATACTATATGTCGTGCCGAATAGGCAAGAACTCTTTTAAAATTAAGTCCTTTCAAAAATTTTATCTCATACGTTTAAAGACATACTATTTTTCATTTAGGTTAATGTAAAAATTTATAATTTTGTACCAAACGAACCTTAGAAAACTTACCTAACCTTATTATAACAAGCACAATTTAATTTTACCTAATCCAACTAAATATATTTTAGATAAGTTTACAATAATTTAATAATAAGCAAACACAATGAAATATATTTTTTTTCGTTAGGTTCAGAATCATTTTTACGAAATTATTGCATACACAAATTTGTGCAAGGGAAAATTTGTGTATGCAGTAATTTCGCAAAAATCATTCTGAACCTAACGAAAAATATATATATATATATTTCAGCATTATAAGTTGGTAAGAGACAAGTGGAAGTTGATAAATTAAAGGAAACAGGGTAAGATATAAGCAACTGTTGGGAGAATGGTAATGAGGTTGAAGAGGTATAGGGTAGAGAAGTTTGTGGGTCTAGGAGGGTGGGTGTAGGAGGGATGGGGAAGACACCATGCCCAGCTTTTCTAGGGCAGGGTAGGTGCCAGAGCTGGAGCTTGCTACCATCTGCATCTCACAAGACTGCCATTCCCATTAGCCCCCCTGGGGCGTGGAAGATGGCAGACCAGAGAGGCCTAGCTTCTCCCTACGAGCCCCGTGAGGGCGGGGAATGTGGCTAGGCTTGGGGACAGTTGGTCCCATCGATGAGGAGGTACTTGTACCTCCTCTCATGGCAGACATTAGTCTGAGATACTCCCGAGAAAGGGAGCCAAGGCCGTGCCGGGAGAGTACCGGTGAATCAAGAAGAAGAATGCAGGAGGGAAGTGGAGTGATTGGTGGAATGTTGAGGTAATATATGGAGGGTGGAGTATATGGAGAATAAAAGAGAGCTTAAATAAGTGGCAAGTGAGTGAACAAGGCGAGTCAGTGAGATAATTGGTGAGGATTTAAAATAAAAATTTGCTGAGAATAAGGTAATGGTCTGGTGAGAGATTATTAAGTTAAGAAAGTTACTGTGACTGCTTTGTATTATCTCCCACACCATTGGAGCTTCCACATCATCTCCCACACCACTACACCCTTCACATCATCTCCCACACCACTACACCCTTCACATCATCTCCCACACCACTACACCCTTCACATCATCCACCCTACACCTTCACATCATCCACCACTACCTTCACATCATCTCCCACACCACTACACCTTCATCATCTCCCCTCACTCATCATCCCACACCACTACACCTTCACATCACCCACACCACTACACCCTTCACATCATCTCCACACCACTACACCCTTCACATCATCTCACACACTACACCTTCACATCATCCACACCACTACACCTTCACATCATCTCCACACCACTACACCTTCACATCATCCCACACCACTACACCCTTCACATCATCTCCCACACCACTACACCCTTCACATCATCTCCCACACCACTACAACCTTCACATCATCACCCACACCACTACACCCTTCACATCATCTCCCACACCACTACACCCTTCACATCATCTCCCACACCACTACACCCTTCACATCATCTCCCACACCACTACAACCTTCACATCATCTCCCACACCACTACAACCTTCACATCTACACCACTACAACCTTCACATCATCTCCCACACCACTACAACTTTAACATCATCCACACCACTACAACATTCACATCATCTTCCACATCCCCCCACAACCCTTCAACTTTCACATTATCCTCAAATCCCTACAACTCAAATTTGCCACAAAATGCCCTGCATACTAGGGGCTTTTGGCATGTACACCTCATGTAATCTCAATAACCAAATGTAATTCTTTGTATCATGTCCAAATAAATTTTTTTATTATTATTATTATAGTTCCATATATAGACAACATTCGTAATATAAAAATATATGAGTTTACCCCAGAAAACTCACTACAGAGTTAAGGAGAAACTCATCTTAATGTAGCCATATTCTTTGTCACTGTTTATTTCAAATTGAATCATTATATTTGTATTGAAATCAGGTATAATGTAAATAAATATATTAACGATCTCCACAAGATACACATTCTTCTCTGAGATCAGTATTACTGTACCACCAGTGATCAGTATTACTGTACCACCAGTGATCAGTATTACTGTACCACCAGTGATCAGTATTACTGTACCACCAGTGATCAGTATTACTGTACCACCAGTGATCAGTATTACTGTACCACCAGTGATCAGTATTACTGTACCACCAGTGATCAGTATTACTGTACCACCAGTGATCAGTATTACTGTACCACCAGTGATCAGTATACTGTCCACCAGTGATCAATTATTCCACCAGTGATCAGTATTACTGTACCAGATGTTTCATATTATGTCACCACCTGTGGATCAGTTTACTGTACCACCAGTGATCAGTATTACTGTACCACCAGTGATCAGTATTACTGTACCAGTTAGTTTGATATCTTTATTATGCACCCCATACCCATCCTGTGGGCGCCCTTTACTGTACCACCAGTGATCAATATTACTGTATCACCAGTGATCAATATTGCTTGTTTATAAGGCATTTATGTTTATGTATTCCTAACAGTCATTTCAGCATTGATATTACAATGTGTCGTCTTTATTTACATTAAAAATATATGCAACTACGATGTATGTTCTTTTTACGCGTGGTGAAAAAATACTGAAGTTCCCTATCAGGGCAGGCCCTGGTCCAGGGGAAACATTTACCAACATTTATCTCAGACCAGAGAAGGGTCGAGCCTACGAAATTTGGGGCAAGGTACGTAGTACTCTCCACAACAGGTCATACACCCCTACTTCAGAGGACGTCAGGAGTGCCCTGACTGAACCAACATTTCCAATAAGAGAAAATTACCCAGTCAGTTGAGTGGCCAGGTTAGCAGTTACTACCCAGCTCATTCATGGCCCTGGAGTCATTACCGCAGACCTACTTAGACATGAAGGTATATCAGCCATTTGGCTGAATATTTGTGAACCAGTCTGGTGAGTGCCCAGAGTAGTAGAGCTATGGAGGCTGGGTTGCTAGACTCGTATTGTGATATACAGTTGAGCTGCTGGAAGATCCGTTATTGGATAGGACTCTGGGAGTCTTAAAACGACCTTTTCTCTGGTGACACTGTAACCAGGAATCTTCTTCAGGAACCTGTGGACCTTATTTAAGGACTCCTCGGCAGGTGTGAGTGGTTCCCTGCCAGCACTAGGTACTCACCATGTAGTTAGGGACCTTCTTGATGAACCTGCGAACCTCCTCATTCCAGGAGGGCCTTCCTAGCAGGTCTGAGCCGCGGTGTGCCAGCACTAGGTACTCCAGGCTCTCCAGGTCACCATCACGGATGAACTGCTCGATTTCCGAGTCCATAACGTCCTTCAGGTCTTTGTACACCATCTGGCAGGGCGAAAGTACACGTGTACATGTATAGGCTGATGTCTTGGAGTGTAGATTGGCTTGAGCACATGCAAAAGCACTTGTGATAGTGCTTCAGGTCTTTGCACTACAATAGTTTGAATTTACGCAAGCAGTACTTTTTAGACGAAACTGGATCCTAACGAAAGCATCATGTACAAGCAAGACTTTGTGTCCTTGTACTACTAATTACTAAGCACTATAGCGTACGTTGTGTACATATACGTCTATGTGTACCTCTACTTCATACAGCTATTCTACTATGTACTAGCAGAGCATAAACAAATGCACAGATTAGCATTGCTTCTAACTACTATTAGATCTAAATGCAACCTTTATTTGGCCCTAAGTGTCAACACTCATTTTCTGGCCAATGTTATTACACCGATTTCAGGTTTTTATGGTGCTGATTCCGAATATGGCATCGGTTTTGCTTGATTGGCTCTAGTTTTTGATAAATTTGGTATTCCATTGAAAAACATAAAAGATGTGAAAAATGTATTGATCAGGTGGAGATCAGGATGACCACAGGAAGATCTGCTTTCCTAAGGAAGACTTAGGATAGATTAGACTGATGCAGGACAATTCAGGATGGCCCGGAATGACCCTGAAAGACCTGAAATAATCTATGATGAACTGGATTAACCCGAAACAACGCTGATTCGAATGATTCAGGATTGGAAATGACCTACCTTGTTATTCTTCTCCCTTAACCTGGCCGGCGTGGAATCCTTCCTCCCTCTTCTGGAATCATCACCCACGGAGTTTTTACGTGATCTGTTTGGGAGGAGAGGGAGACAGATGAAGTGTAATGTGAGAACATTACGTCAAGGCTGTTCACGTATTTCAGTGAATTTCTACTGAACCTTGAGTGGAATGCTGGACTGCATCTTCAAGCTTTCTACTTTGCTCGTATATGCTGTCAAGCATATATGGTAACGGCTTGGCAAAGCTCCTGGAGAGCGAAACTTTGCCACAATACAATGTCACAGTTGCGTCTGTGTCCACTTACCTAACATTATATGGTAGATTCAGTATACTTGACTGCATCTTGATCTCCTTACTGTCAGATTTCATTGCATATTATTAGGCAATGCAGCCTGTATAATGGAAAATCATAGGGAAACGGTACCTGGCGTTCCTGGATGGGGCTCTAGAGGTGGGATTTGAGGGCCCTCTTGAATGACCCGAAGGGATGTCAAGGGTGGATCCCCCAGCCCTGGGGGCGGCAAGGGACTCGTAGATAATGCCCAGGTCCAGTTCCCCAGGCTTGTAGCGGTAGTGTTCCGCTGTCTTGCCGTACTAGGGGAGAGACGGAAGGTTAATGGACGTACAGAAGTGATACCGGCATTTATAAAGAGACAATATGCAGAAAATAAAATTTAGCTCTGTGTAGAACTTTATGAAGTCCCAAAAAAATTGATGTAGTCCTAAACTGTAGTCCCAATAAAAGCTTGGTGGGTCTATTGAGTTTTCATGGCGAAAGGGAAGGTAGTAGGGTCACGTTAATACCACCCATTACAAATTCACATCACCCATCACTCGGCACACACCTACGCCACATACACCACCTATCACCACCACACCCCATAACACTCACCTTATCAGTATGTGTAGGATCAGAACCACTCTTCAGGAGGAAGGCGTAAACATCTCCTCCATCCTTGGCCACGGCACCGTAGAAGAGTGGAGTCCTTCCTTTCCTATCCTGCGCTGACACGGTCGTAGGATTCTTCTCCACTATCCACTCCACCACCTCCATGTTACCCAGAGCTGCAGCCTATGGGGGCAATGGGGAGGCTAGGATATGGGGCCCATGTTTTAATTGAGGTACTAAGACATTGGACTGTTTTAACATAGGTGGTAAGAATAAGATCTTAGTCTCAACAGAAGGTTGAGATATATGCCCATGTCTCAACAGAGATACTAAGATAGGATAGTTGTCTCAACAGAAGCCTAAGATATAGGCCCATGTCTCAACAAGGGTACTAAGATAGGATAGTTGTCTCAACAGAAGCCTAAGATATAGGCCCATGTCTCAACAAGGGTACTAAGATAGGATCTTTGTCTCAACAGAAGCCTAAGATATAAGCCCATGTCTCAACAAGGGTACTAAGATAGGATCTTTGTCTGAACAGAAGCCTAAGATATAGACCCATATCTCAACAAAGGTGCTAAAATATAAGAATTTTGTCTCAGAGAACGAGGAAGTATTGGGGGTTTCATAGGCAGGTTCTGAGGTCAAAATTGAATCCAAAGGGAGTGTTAGGAGCAGAGGTGAGAAGGGAAGACAAGGGGCAAAGGGAAGATAATAGGGCACGACTCAGGAAAATTAGAGATTTTGCGAGTAAATGTCACTAAAGTTGTGCCATTATGACTAAGACTCAACACAGTGACTGAACATAAATGACATAACGTGTTTCAAAGAACATTTTTAAAGTATTACGTATTATAAAAATATACTGTGCTTTATAGTAAGGAAAATAAGAGGAACATATTAAGAGGATCTGATACCTTATGTAGAGGGTTGAGTCCGTTCTGGTCCTTGGCAGTAAGAATCTCCGGCTGCTCCACCTTAGCGTCAAGAGTCTCCATGTCACCGTTGAGGGCTGCTTGGTGAACCTCCTTGATCTTGGACTGTTGGTACACGAGAACACAGCTCAGGGCATCTTGTTTTGTTTTTCCATATGTTTCAGTCTCTCAGTTTGGGTGTTATAATCTTGTTATTATGTATGACTGCTTTGTGCTCATACTGCTGTCTGGCTGATTGTGGTTCTCTCTTGGGTATTCAGTCTTAGGCATTCACTCTCTCTCTTTCTGGCATTTACTCTCTTTCTGGCATTTACTCTCTCTCTCTCTTTCTGGCATTTACTCTCTTACACACACACAAGGGGCCAGGAGCTATGAATCGACCCCTTCAACCACAAATAGGTGAGTACAAGGTAACAGAAGTAAGACACGAGAGAGAGGGGTGGATAGACTGCATTTTCTTGGACTGCAAGAAGGCGTTCGACACAGTTCCTCACAAGAGGTTAATGTAAAAACTAGAGGATCAGGCACACGTAACAGGAAAGGCACTGCAATGGATCAGAGAATATCTGACAGGGAGGCAACAACGAGTCATGGTACGTGACGAGGTGTCAGAGTGGGCACCTGTGACGAGTCAGTCCTAGGACCTGTACTGTTTTTGGTATATGTGAATGACATAACGGAAGGGATAGACTCAGAAGTGTTCCTGTTTGCAGATGATGTGAAGTTAATGAGAATAATTAAATCAGTCGAGGATCAGGCAGGACTACAAAGAGACCTGGACAGGCTACAAGCCTGGTCCAGTAACTGGCTCCTTGAATTTAACCCTGCCAAATGTAAAGTCATGAAGATCGGGGAAGGGCAAAGAAGACCGCAGACAGAGTATAGTCTAGGTGGCCAAAGACTGCAAACCTCACTCAAGGAAAAAGATCTTGGGGTGAGTATAATACCGAACACATCTCCTGAGGCACACATCAATCAGATAACTGCTGCAGCATACGGGCGGCTGTCAAACCTAAGAATAGCGTTCCAATACCTCACTAAGGAATCATTCAAGACTCTGTACACCATATACGTCAGGCCCATACTGGAGTATGCAGCACCAGTTTGGAACCCACACGTGGTCAAGCACGTCAAGAAATTAGAGAAAGTGCAAAGGTTTGCAACAAGACTAGTCCCAGAGCTAAAGGGATTGTCCTACGAAGAAAGGTTAAGGGAAATCGGCCTGACGACACTAGAGGACAGGAGGGTTAGGGGAGACATGATAACGACATATAAAATACTGCGAGGAATAGATAAGGTGAACAGAGACAAGATGTTCTAGAGAGGGGACACAGAAACAAGGGGTCACAATTGGAAGTTGAAGACTCCTATGAGTCAAAGGAATGTTAGGAAGTATTTCTTCAGTCATAGAGTTGTCAGGAAGTGGAATAGCCTAGAAAGCAACGTAGTGGAGGCAGGAACCATACATAGTTTTAAGACGAGGTTTGATAAAGCTCATGGAGCAGGGAGAAAGAGGACCTAGTAGCAATCAGTGAAGAGGCGGGGCCAGGAGCTATGAATCGACCCCTGCAACCACAAATAGGTGAGTACACACACGTCTTACCATCATTCTGGGGACGAGGTTGAGAAACTGCCTGACTTTAGCGTGGTTGCTGGTCTCCTGAAGGAGTCTGTTGCCTTCACCCTCCCACACAATCTGCTCCAGGTGTGGCAGGTCCTGGTCATGAATCCAGATGCGGATGTTCGCACCAGTGATGTTCATCCCTGAAACGAACACCACCATCACTGTAACTTATCTAAAAAAAAAAATGAAAACTGGACGACGCTTCGGTATTTACTAGGCTGTAACTTATCTCAATAGTAAAAACAATGAAAAATGGACAATGCTTCGGTATTTACAAGACAAGGGAGACAAGTAGCACAAAGTGGTGAAGAAGACACAATTACTGACTGACAGGAACTTTTTCGAGACGTTTCGCCTATGGACAGGTTACTTAAGTCAATGACTGGTTCGTGCACAGGCGAAATGTCTCGTTTGTGTCTTGTTTTTTTCCCACCATTCCTCGACCATCGTTAACTTACAAGTGGTCAAAATTTAAGGCCTCTTCAAGTGAAACGAGTAAGGTAGTGCTTAACCTTCACCTGGAAGACTAACTATATTCGTATATAAATATCCACAAACTGGGAGAAGCACGGAACGTTTTGCATTATGGAAAACTCTACAAATGGCAACGTTTCACTTGGTTTACAAAAATTTACAAACCCTGAAGGTTAACCCGCACTTATGACGACGTCTGTGTCCGTCCTGGACCACTGACAAGTCACAACTGGTCCAGAATGGACCATTAGATTCTTTTCTCAAACTGTTCCAGTCAAGGTATTTTGACCTGAAGACAAGGCTGGTAGGGGAGGGGCATCACCATCACCCACAGTCCGGTCCCAGATCAGAGTGATCTAAGAGGTGTGTCATAACTTCCAGTATATAACTCTTATGGCTATAATTATGACCTTAATTTTTTTTAAAGGGTGGAGGGGTAGGCCAGTGGAAGGCCTCGGTCAGATGACTATAAGCTCCAGTGGTGGGCCATCATATGACTAAGACCTGCGTCAGGAAACACTTGTACTGTTTCCTGACCAGTCTTACCTAACTTAACTTTCAGTGAGATGTATATTAAGTTTTGTTGTAGATAAACTTGAGATAAGTCGTACTGAACGACTTTTCTTCAGTGTGTGGACAATATATATATGGCTTTGAGGGGTACGAGACTAGACTTGTCACAGCTGGTGGCCGCTGTACAAACACGTCATAGAAGTATCTGTAAAATAGTCCTATTGTAAGCCTCGTGGCTGAATGGTTGCAGCGTTGGTCTTGCTATATGTAAGAACCACGGTTTGAATTCCCCTCTTTCTCCAGCTTATTCTTTCTACTAGATGTCAGTATTGATCTGTATGTCTGGAGGGATTTGTTTTACAACAAACTAATCCTTGCTAAAACTTCTTGATTAAATAAAAAATAATTTGCTTTCGTTGTGCTAAAATTGTCTGATTATATTTGTAACTCCATTATTGCTTCTTTATTTTTATTTGCGTGGACAATTTGGAGTTATTTTCTGATTAAGGATGGCGTTATTTTTATGATAATTTAAAATATTTGTTTTAATATCTCAATCGTATTTTTACAAGATTGAATAAATCATTTCTTTTGTAAAGGATTTTCTCTTCAGAGGGGTGTTAGGGTGTGACGTGGCCCTCCTGTTCCTCGGATCATACCTGATTACCTCCCCTTTCTCAAGAGTTGTAAGACTTAGAGACTGGACTGCAACTAGAGCAGGGGTTCTTAACCGGGGTTATCCATACCCCTTGCTGATATGGGAAACAAATAATGGGGGTATGGCACTCCATCTCTGCTAGATTAGAATGAACTATCAGATGTTTTGTTGCTAGCTATCCATATGTAAAGTAAAAAAAATCTATTGACATCCTTTGAAGTCATACTGGTACCTCATAGGACAGGTGGTGATGGTGATGACTTCGACAGTGTGGTGAAGGAGGTATGGGGACATTTTGGGCAATCCATTGGGGGGTCTGTTATCCTAAAAAGGTTACGTACCCCTGAACTAGGGAACGGAGGCTCAATCCTTTACCACTTTTCGAGCTAACGCCTCGTCACCCAC
The DNA here is from genome assembly GCA_009830355.1 of Cherax destructor. Taxonomy (NCBI): domain Eukaryota; kingdom Metazoa; phylum Arthropoda; class Malacostraca; order Decapoda; family Parastacidae; genus Cherax; species Cherax destructor. The sequence goes on along the minus strand of WNWK01003377.1, from coordinate 61,383 downwards.
CTGCTTAGTTCTTCCCAATGAGTGTAGTAGTTAATGAGGGTTTTAAGTCTTATCTACTACAAGAGGGTCATTAAAGCTGCACGTCACCTGTACACAACCAGTCAGAATACTTTAATATTTAAAGTAGGGGTTAAACTCTGTGTATATACACTAAGAGACATACACCTTTCAGTGAGTATTTGGAGGCACACGAGGCATAAATATATATATTTATACTTGATGAAGCCTCGTGTAGGTGAGATTGCCTATCAAAGACATTTTTGCTGCTACGAGGCTTTATTATATATTTATACTTTATAAGCCTTGTTTAAGTGATATTTTTATCCAATAAAGTTCATCTTACGTCTGGCGACTAGGCTATAGTTAGTGGTTAGAATACTACAGACCTTCCCTCTTGGGTGGGGTCCTGAGCTTGAGTGCAGGAGAGGACCTCTTAGTAGGGGTACTACGCTTACTCTTCGACCCTCCGCTGCCCTTCTGGCTGGGCGAGCGTCGACGTAACTGCATAATGTCTTCCGGGTGTGCCATGTAGTCAGCTGCTGTCTTGCCCTTCTTGTCCACAGCCTGGGCAGGGGACGAGGATAAGGGTAGTTAGGGACGTGTAGGAGAGGTGAGACAGTACGCTGCTGTCTTGCAGCAGAGGACGGGGATCAACGGGGGCAGTTACATGTGTGTAGTAGAGGTGAGGATAAACGATTATCGAGATAAATATGCTGAATAGAAACTTTTAAAAGGAATGTATGTGGGAAGATAACATGTATGATGTAATAGATGTGTTAAGAAGGGCGCTTAAATAAAGATAGAAACAATTTAAAGGCAGTTTTCGAAAAGTAGTCACTTTAAAGAGGGAGTTTATGAGGGAAAGACTTTTAATAGAGATCATGGAAAGTACATGCGTTGAGTAGGGAGATTATGGAAGGTACATGCGTTGAGTAGGGAGATTATGGAAGGTACATGCGTTGAGTAGGGAGATTATGGAAGGTACATGCGTTGAGTAGGGAGATTATGGAAGGTACATGCGTTGAGTAGGGAGATTATGGAAGGTACATGCGTTGAGTAGGGAGATTATGGAAGGTACATGCGTTGAGTAGGGAGATTATGGAAGGTACATGCGTTGAGTAGGGAGATTATGGAAGGTACATGCGTTGAGTAGGGAGATTATGGAAGGTACATGCGTTGAGTAGGGAGATTATGGAAGGTACATGCGTTGAGTAGGGAGATTATGGAAGGTACATGCGTTGAGTAGGGAGATTATGGAAGGTACATGCGTTGAGTAGGGAGATTATGGAAGGTACATGCGTTGAGTAGGGAGATTATGGAAGGTACATGCGTTGAGTAGGGAGATTATGGAAGGTACATGCGTTGAGTAGGAGATCATGGAAGGTACATGCGTTGAGTAGGGAGATTATGGAAAGTACATGCGTTGAGTAGGAGATTATGGAAAGTACATGCGTTGAGTAGGGAGATCATGGAAAGTACATGCGTTGAGTAGGGAGATTATGGAAGGTACATGCGTTGAGTAGGGAGATTATGGAAGGTACATGCGTTGAGTAGGGAGATTATGGAAGGTACATGCGTTGAGTAGGGAGATCATGGAAGGTACATGCGTTGAGTAGGGAGATTATGGAAGGTACATGCGTTGAGTAGGGAGATAATGGAAGGTACATGCGTTGAGTAGGAGATTATGGAAGGTACATGCGTTGAGTAGGGAGATTATGGAAGGTACATGCGTTGAGTAGGGAGATTATGGAAGGTACATGCGTTGAGTAGGGAGATTATGGAAGGTACATGCGTTGAGTAGGGAGATTATGGAAGGTACATGCGTTGAGTAGGAGATCATGGAAGGTACATGCGTTGATTAGGGAGATTATGGAAGGTACATGCGTTGAGTAGGGAGATTATGGAAGGTACATGCGTTGAGTAGGAGATCATGGAAGGTACATGCGTTGAGTAGGGAGATCATGGAAGGTACATGCGTTGAGTAGGGAGATTATGGAAGGTACATGCGTTGAGTAGGGAGATCATGGAAAGTACATGCGTTGAGTAGGGAGATCATGGAAGGTACATGCGTTGAGTAGGAGATCATGGAAGGTACATGCGTTGAGTAGGAGATCATGGAAGGTACATGCGTTGAGTAGGGAGATCATGGAAAGTACATGCGTTGAGTAGGGAGATTATGGAAGGTACATGCGTTGAGTAGGGAGATTATGGAAGGTACATGCGTTGAGTAGGGAGATTATGGAAGGTACATGCATTGAGTAGGAGATTATGGAAGGTACATGCGTTGAGTAGGGAGATTATGGAAGGTACATGCGTTGAGTAGGGAGATCATGGAAGGTACATGCGTTGAGTAGGAGATTATGGAAGGTACATGCGTTGAGTAGGGAGATTATGGAAGGTACATGCGTTGAGTAGGAGATTATGGAAGGTACATGCGTTGAGTAGGGAGATCATGGAAGGTACATGCGTTGAGTAGGAGATCATGGAAGGTACATGCGTTGAGTAGGAGATTATGGAAGGTACATGCGTTGAGTAGGGAGATTATGGAAGGTACATGCGTTGAGTAGGGAGATCATGGAAGGTACATGCGTTGAGTAGGGAGATCATGGAAAGTACATGCGTTGAGTAGGGAGATTATGGAAGGTACATGCGTTGAGTAGGGAGATCATGGAAAGTACATGCGTTGAGTAGGGAGATCATGGAAGGTACATGCGTTGAGTAGGGAGATCATGGAAGGTACATGCGTTGAGTAGGGAGATTATGGAAGGTACATGCGTTGAGTAGGGAGATTATGGAAGGTACATGCGTTGAGTAGGGAGATTATGGAAGGTACATGCGTTGAGTAGGGAGATTATGGAAGGTACATGCGTTGAGTAGGGAGATCATGGAAGGTACATGCGTTGAGTAGGAGATTATGGAAGGTACATGCGTTGAGTAGGGAGATTATGGAAGGTACATGCGTTGAGTAGGGAGATTATGGAAGGTACATGCGTTGAGTAGGAGATTATGGAAGGTACATGCGTTGAGTAGGGAGATTATGGAAGGTACATGCGTTGAGTAGGGAGATCATGGAAGGTACATGCGTTGAGTAGGGAGATTATGGAAGGTACATGCGTTGAGTAGGGAGATCATGGAAGGTACATGCGTTGAGTAGGGAGATCATGGAAGGTACATGCGTTGAGTAGGGAGATTATGGAAGGTACATGCGTTGAGTAGGGAGATTATGGAAGGTACATGCGTTGAGTAGGGAGATCATGGAAGGTACATGCGTTGACTAGGGAGATCATTGAAGGTACATGCGGTGACTAGGGAGATCATTGAAGGTACATGCGTTGAGTAGACATGATGAGTATACAACACAGGAGAATTAAACATATTTAACATGTTAATATTATTTTGTTTTTACATTCTATTACATTTTTTATCTTTTATATGAAATAAAAGGCTGATTTATTAACTACAATTTGAACTGTGAAGAAAACAAACGTTGCAGAACTAACTTCAAGACTTGATAAAGATCTTTAAATATATAAAAAAGGTCTTTTAAGACTTGATAAAGGTCCTTTAAGACTTCATAACGATCTTGTAAGATCTATATTAAGTCATCAACTGATACCACTACTGCAACTATACTACTCACTCTGCAACAACAGCAACATTTATCTATACTGTTATTAGAGGATTTTATTCCGTTTTACAAATGAGTACCGTGGCTTCCAGTGTTTCATTAATAATGTCTGACGGATATAGGAAAATAGTGAATGCTATAACTACTACTATCAGGGGCGGATCTGCTATGAAATTAATGAAGTTTAAGCTTGAGGGCCCATAATCCCGGAGGGGCCCCAGAAGCCACTTTACTTCACAATGCTTAAAAGTTTTGGGTCTATTGTATGAGAAGGGGTTGCGAAGGGGCCCCTATGAAAGTTCAAGCTTCAGGGCCCCAAAAATGTAGGTCCGCCACTGACTGCTACTACAGCTGCTACTGCTACTTCTACTGCTCCTGTTGATTCTATTACTGCTATTACTAACGCTGATGCTACTTCTATTACTACTACTACTACCACTACCACTGCTGCTGTGTCTGCTGCAGCTATTTATGTGCTATCAGTAAACTATCCTCCCCCCCACCCGTGCCAGGAAGGATGGGTGAAGTGTATCAAATAACTATGTTTCATTATAAATAATGGCATGCCGTACCCGCAAGTAGATGAGTAAGATACATGTGTACGTGTGTCTTACTCATGTGCTACACGTGTCTTAAACATGTTCAAAACATGTGTGACTTTATTGATCACCTCACCTGAGTATTTTCCATGACCTCGCATAAGTTGTTGTACATCTCGTCGGGTTGTCTGCTAGCGGCGCAGTAGTGCAGTGGTAAACGTCCTTCCTGTAGGAGAAAACAAACTTCAGACTACAAATGTTACAATATATTTTAGGATATATATATATAATATATATATATTATATATATATATATATGTATGTGTGTGTGTGTGTGAGGGGGGGGGGACCCTTGGTTTTCGTTGAAAATTCTTTCCAGAATGCTGTTTTGAGTGCCGTTACCGAACGAATTTGTTCCCATAAGGACAAATGTCAATTAGATTAGTCATTTCAGACCCCCAAAAATACACTTACAAAAGCACTTACGAAAATACACTTACATAATTGTTCAAGCTTGGAGGTGAACGAAAACCGAGGGTCCACTGTATATTCAACACACTGGCCGTCTCCCCCGAGGCAGGGTGACCCAAAAAAAAAGAAACACTTTCATCATCATTCACACATCACTGTCTTTACAGATATGACAGTTTAGATGTCACTCCAAATAGCAAATATCCCAAACCCCTCCTTTAGAGTGCAGGCATTGTACTTCCGAAATCCAGTCTGGGTAACCTGTTTCCCTGAATCCCTTCACAAAATATTACTCTGCTCACACTCCAACAGCTCGTCTAAGTCCCAAAAGCCATTCGTCTACACTCATTCCTATATAACACGCTCACACATGCCTGCAGTATGTCCAAGCCCCTTGCACACAAAACCTCTTTTACCGCCTCCCTCTGTCCTTTCCTAGGACGACTCCTACCCGTCCTTGAGCTTCCACGTAGGAAATGTATCTCACTCTGAAATTCAGGAACATTCACTTGCCTTAAATCACTCGTTCGATTCCAGTGATTTTTACAGGAGAAGAGGTTACTACCCCCTTGCTCTGAGCATTTTAATCGTCCCTATATATACAGTATATATATCTATCATTTTAAATTGTTGCCATCATCGTTATTATGGTTTTATTCTCGTGGAAGTGCTAAACACAATGGGATTATACAGTGTCGGAGAAATGGGAGGCAATCAAGTTTGATGTTGGGAAATGCAGGAGTTGCTGGCCAGCTACAAGGCAGAAGAGATGTAGATGAGTGGAACAAACTCCTAGGTAACGCCACTGAGGCAAGAACTTTGTGTAACTTTAAAAATATAGGTTGGACGGGTACATGGGTGGGTGTGAGCTAGACTTGTCTAGCATGGGCCAGTAGGCCTACTGCAGTGTTCATTGTTATTATGTTTGTAAGACCTACGGAAGAATCAAAGTACTCTTCCGCAGAGTGCTACTACCACCAGCAGGTCAGCAGTAAAAATAACCTTAAAATTTACGAACGTTTTGTAATGTCTTCCGTTCATTAATAACAAGAAAACGTCACTATTAATACATATTATTTACATTCTAAACGACGGTGTCATGGGATTTAAAGCCACAATCCTTTACGCCATGAGATAATACAGTAAAATTATCAGATTCTCTTTTCGTGCGTCACGGGGGAGCGGTAATTCAGGTAAAATCCCCTGATATATATGCCACTCAGAGTCTTTTATTTAGAGATAATCTTCATAGGTATTTTCCATTGAATTGCAAAGATATCACTAGCGAGTAATGGATATATGTAATAAAATATAATTTGTTTCGAATTGGCTAGGCTTAGTGTTATAAATATATATTATGGGCGATTACTGGAAGTCTCAAGTAAAGAATTATTATTATTTATTACTTTTAATTTATTATTTTATTATTACTATTATTTATCACTGTTATTAATTATTATTATTATTATTTCAAGTTCTAAATCCACAAGGGTTATTCAACCCCTGAGGTTTGGAAAGTAATCAAAGTTTGATCCAAGGAAGGGGAGGGGTAGTTACAAGAATCACGAGCCCTTCAGCAGCATCTTAAGAATTTCAATCCCTTCTTTGATGATAAAGAGTATAAGAGTGTGTGTGTGTGTGTGTATATATATATATATATATATATATATATATATATATATATATATATATATATATATATATATATATATATATATATATATATATATATATATATATATATATATATGTATACAGTGTATACATATGTATACAGTGGACCCTAGGTTTTCGTTCACCTCCAAGCTTGAACAATTATGTAAGTGTATTTTCGTAAGTGCTTTTGTAAGTGTATTTTTGGGGGTCTGAAATGACTAATCTAATTTACATTTGTCCTTATGGGAACAAATTCGTTCGGTAACGGCACTCAAAACAGCATTCTGGAAAGAATTTTCAACGAAAACCAAGGGTCCCCCTCACACACACACACACACACATACATATATATAGAGAGAATGGAACGAGACAGAGTGACTTCGAGAGTGTATGGATCTGTAGTGGAGGGAAGGCGGGGTAGGGGTCGGCCTAGGAAAGGTTGGAGGGAGGGGGTAAAGGAAGTTTTGTGTGCGAGGGGCTTGGATTTCCAGCAAGCATGTGTGAGCGTATTTGATAGGAGTGAATGGAGGCATATGGTTTTTAATACTTGACGTGCTGTTGGAGTGTGAGCAAAGTAACATTTATGAAGGGATTCAGGGAAACCGGCAGGCCGGACTTGAGTTCTGGAGATGGGAAGTACAGTGCCGGCACTCTGAAGGAGGGGTGTAAATGTTGCAGTTTTATAACTGTAGTGTAAAGCACCCTTCTGGCAAGACAGTGATAGAGTGAATGATGATGAAAGTTTTTCTTTTTCGGGCCACCCTGCCTTGGTGGGAATCGGCCGATGTGTTAATAAAAAAAATAAAATATATATACACACACACTCTCCCTTTCCCCACTCTCTCAACTTCTTTTATTTTCCATATACTCTTCCCTCCTTATATCCCTTTTATAAAATCCTCTCATATGCTAACTTTTTCTCCCTTACCACTCTTTCCCTCATTATTCCACCAATCGCTTCTCTTCCCTCCCGCACCCACCCTCTTATATCGACAAACGTCTGTTGCACTCTCTAACACTGCATTCTTAAATGTACCTCATACCTTTTCAACCTCTTCATTACCTATACTCTTACTAGCCCATCTCCAACAGTTGCTTATATCATTCCCTAACTACCTACTTCTCTTTTACTCTCTTACTCGCTGATACCATTCTCCTTGTACCCCATCTACCTCTCACTGTTACAACAACTAAATAATGATCTGATATATCAGTTGTCCCTCTATAAACATGCACATCCAGAAGTCTACCCACCACCCTTTCATCCATCAATACATAGTTCAATAAACTGATGTTATCATATCTTTACGTCATGTCATGATATATACAATGCATGTGCAACACTTGGGTATCTTTATTGTGGAGATATTTCACCAGTCAAGATATCCAAGTATTACACTTTTGGCTGATTCATTAATACTACATTCAATACTTGTACTTGTGAAGCTTAGCACTCGCTGGGTGGAGGATTTTGTTAAGATTAAAGTAGTCTTATCCTAGCTGAAGCCTAGCACTCACTGGGTGGAGGATTTTGTTACTATTAAAGGACTCTCATCCTAGGTTACTATAAGTCTTAATATTGTCACTTCAACGATTCATATCTAATGAATTACACACGTGTTTACGCGTAGACGTGGCTTTATGAATACAATACATGGACATAAGATGAAAAGTGTAGAAATATATACAAGAGACAGTGGAAGATGAGGACTGTTTACCTCATCTTCCACTGTCCACTCTTTATATTTCTAGTCTTCAATGCAGTCAGGTCCATGTATTGTATTCATAAAGCCAATGGATGGTAAAACATCTACTAGATACCTAGGTGTTAAACATGTATCTAATCCATCATCTTGTCGGTATTGAATACCATTGATATACAGTTCACAACTATTGTACATATCTGAGAGAATCACTTAGACGTTTCGTTCAGTCCTGGACCATTCTCTAGTTATGACTGAATTTAGATTAGCAGTGGACCATATCCTAGCTTCGTTATATGAAATGTTTTGTCTACCACTGTGGGCAGACTTCCGTTTCAGTTTTTACATTGGAGTCGGTGTCACACGTTCTTGGTATAGGAAGGAGCCTTTGTAATCACTGATAGATCACCAGCCATCAATTTATTGATGTACTTAATGGCTCCAGCCTGACTATCAGTAACGTTAGTCATCAATAAAGAACATGGAAAGCCAGGCATAATTGAACGAGTTACATTGACGAGGACAAAACAGTACACTGGTTATATCTCGGTCAAGGACTCGTCGAGATCAACATTCATACAGGTCAAGGACTGGTAAGAACCAACACTCGTACCGGTCAAGGACTAAATTGCGTGTTAATGTAACAGACTATTTGTGTTTTTAGCAAAGAAATTATTTATTTTATTGAGATAGAAAGTGGCAGTGTTAGTCACTTTGTTTCATGTTACTTGGTGGAAGAGGACAGTGAGTTGTGATTTGTCGCAGTGAAATAAATCCTTTGAAGATGAAGCTCTATAATGGTTTGCGCTGGATTTTCTCGCCCATAATTGGATAAAGAAGTCAGGTTTTCCTAGTTTCAGGAATTGTGTTCTGATTTCTTTATCCTAGCTTTGGATAAGCTGCAGATCCTAAATGCTCGTAAGAGGCTTCAGACAGTACTCTTTTTTTAAAATTGTGCAAATAATATCTATATAACGAACACAACAATGTAGTGGGGGTTAGAAAAAAAAAACCTGAAAATTCGACTTTACGATTTTTTCTTTTTTTTGGGGGGTTGGAGGGGAAGTCGAATACATATAGGAATGGAAGTTGATTGTTTCTTTCTCATTTATCTTTGAACTTTATAGAGGGAACAAACTGCCTGAGTTCCTGAAGATATATTTACCTTAATGAGAGAATATATTATGCAAACTCCATTACGGAACTCGAAAAAAAGTTGACAGTCACTCCTCCATATTAATGGCTGTTGATCTATTGTATATCACATGCCGCAATCAGACGTTTTTTGTTCTTCCCTTCTTCCTTCCACACGCTCTTTTATGACCCGGAATTATGCATCTTTGCATGTCTAACAGCTGTATCAGGGTTGAGTAATGGTCTGCGGGAATAAAAAGTTTAGGACTGGTTCAGGGATGTGCTACAGCGGGGGAGTTCCTTAATGTGTGGCCCAGACGTGCGTTCACGCATGTGTACATGCGCGTACACACCGACATACACGTGTGTGTGTAAGAACATAAGACACAACAGTGAATTTCACTACATAAATATAAGCTGTTTTAGCTTAAGTATTATGTTAACATAAAAAAGTTCAGCTAGGTTATGCTGTATGGTATATGGAATAAATAACAATAAAAAGCGTGATTGCAAATATGAAAAAAATGCCTCCGTGAAAATAGGAAATAAAACCAGAGCGCTTTCATGTGCTTAAACACGTCTTCAGTGTGTAAGCACATGGAAGCACTCTGGTTTTATTTTCTATTTTCACTGCATATGAATGGATCAAAGTAGAATGACTTGGAGAGCGTATAAATCTGTAGGGGAAGGAAGGCGGGGTAGGGGTCGTCCTAGAAAAGGTTGGAGGGAGGGGGTAAAGGAGGTATTGTGGGCGAGGGGCTTGGACTTCCAGCAAGAATGTGTGAGCGTGTTAGATAGGAGACGAATGGTTTTTGGGACCTGACGAGCTGTTGGAGTGTGAGCAGGATAACATTTTGTGAAGGGATTCAGGGAAACCAGTTAATTTATTTAGTTGGACCTGAGTCCTTGAAATGGGAAGTACAATGCCTGCACTTTAAAGGAGGGGTCTGGGATAGTGACAGCTGGGAGGGACTATTCTCAGCTGTCGTATCTGAGCGCCTCAGCAAAGACAGTGATTATGTATGAGTGTGGTGAAAGTGTTGAATGATGATGAAAGTATTTTCTTTTTGGGGATTTTCTTTCTTTTTGGGTCACCCTGCCTCGGTGGGAGACGGCCGACTTGTTGAGAAAAAAAAAAAAAAATATATATATATATATATGTGTGTGTGTCGTACCGAATAGGTAAAACTTGCGATTTTGGCTTAAATAGCAACGCTCTTCTTGCCGAATAAGGCAAACGAAAAAAAAATTATGCAATAATTTCGCAAAAATCATTCTGAAAGTAACGAAAAAAATACATTTCATTGTGTTTGTTTATTATTAAATTATTGTAAACTTGTCTAAAATATATTAAGTTGGATTAGGTTAAATTAAATTGCGCTTGTTATAATAAGGTTAGGTAAGTTTTCTAAGGTTCTTTTGGTACAAGATTATTATTTTTTACATTAATATAAATGAAAAAATATATCTTTCAACATAGATAAAATTTTACAAAAGATTTAATTTTAAATGATTTCTTGCTAATTGATTAATTTTACCTATATATATTGTGTGTGTGTAAATAAAAATATATATATACGTAAGGTGTGCGTAGGTGACCTGAGAGTAACGTCGACGCAAAATTAAAATAATCAATTCGTTTCCTAGTCACGTCGACAGGTATGTGTGTCAAGTATGTAATGTGTGTGTGTGTTTTGTGTTCGTGTTGTCTCGCCTTCCGCTATTTTTTATTGTAATTTTGTTTTAATTTCCAGTGGTTGCAACGCTGAATACTACGCCTTTTCAGTCATTCCATTGATCTACCACTCTCTTAAGAAAAAGGTCCTAGTATCCCCTCGGCTCCACTTTGTTTACACCTTACAGCTGCATCCTATTGTTATCCATATTGAATAATAATAATAATATAATAATAATATTTTTATTTCGATGCATGTTACAAGTGTACACTGTTATTGGTAGTTACAATTATAAAACTGTAATGCAAGGAGAGCCACTGGCATGCCATGGCATTAGAGGCAGTGAAGCTACCAAGAAGCTCTTGATTCTTTTGTGTTATGATCTTATATCTGGTTATCATGTCTCCTCCTCATTTAGGTTAGGTTAGATTGATAGACTTGATAGGCAAGAAGTTGCAGATCCGTAACTAAATTGTTTACTGATTACTAAATTTTTGCTCTTCTGATATTTTTCAATATTTTTATACTTTTCAGCGATTGGTCTATGGTTGAAAGGATTTTCCTTGACGCCCTTTTTAATAATATACACTATTTAACCCATTTTTAATCACCATTCACACGTGGAGCGATATTCAAACAATATTGAAAAATTTAAGAATTTTTTGAAAATCCTGATCTTAGGGTTCTTAGCGCCCGATAATTTTCCCAAAATTGATGACATGATAGATCTTTGTCTTTGACGAATTACTTCCTACAAATATGAAAATCCGTGTATGCATAGCTATCATGGAAAGGTACATTAGGTTATGAAGAATAGTCACAATACCGTGACTGGAACAATACACAAATACCCACATATAGAATAAATTTAGGACGACGTTTCGGTCCAACTTGGGACATTAGTCAACCGAAACGTCGTCGTAAGTTTCGTTTTCCTATGTGTGGGTTGTGTGTGTAGGTTAGGCTATGTTAGGTTAGGTCAGGTTAGGCTATGTTAGGTTAGGTCACGTTAGGCTGTGTTAGGTAGGTCAGGTTAGGTTAGGCTATGTTAGGTGAAAAAAAAAGTTAAAATTTATCTGCATTAAATAATTTTCACTCCAGGTTGTTAATCAAGTACATGTGTCATTTTAAGAAAATCGAAAAATAGAAAATATATAAAATTGTATATACTGGGATGTCTCTCTTGGATCGTTGAGGTAGAGATGGCTAGGCTTGTGGGTTACAAGGATACCTTTCTCGGATCTCATAGTGCCTGGAATACATTTTGCTTGGTATCCCCTTGGGGATACCTAATTAAATGTACCCTTTCGTATCCTCTTGGGGATACCTCAGGGTATACCTGGGAGCCACGCCTGGATACTATTCAACCAATGGTTTGTTTACCTCGTCGCCAAGACCACCGCGTGTTCTGACTGCAGCTTTGGCTTCAGCTTACTATACCACCATTCATCATCTTTTTTTAATTTTCATTTAAGACGCACAAGTATACACTCACATACAATTTATTTATACTAAAAGCAGAATAAATATTACGCGTGTGACACAGTTGGAATTTGAAATGGGTAGTTATCTGAATTTCAGTAAACAATTTAGGACAACCCTCATTGTCGCATTCGTGTTAGATTTTTTTTACGGAGAAATATGTAGTGCTTTCACACGTATTGAATTATTTGACAACACCTCATAGACTTAATTTTTTATGGTCATTTTTTATTTTCTCTTAGAATTTTTGTTTGAAGAAGTTATGGTAAATTATGGATTGTTATTATAGAATTTCACGTCGTGAATGTATGCAGATTTGAATTGTACTCCGTGAGTCGTACTCAAGTGACTGAACTAATTGTTGTATTGATTGTGTGGAGTTTCAGGCCTAGCTCCTGGCCCAGCTTCTTAATATATAACTTAATAATCTTTTACTCTCTCTCCTCTCTCGTCTGTCTGTCTGTCTGTCTCTCTCTCTCTCTCTCTCTCTCTCTCTCTCTCTCTCTCTCTCTCTCTCTCTCTCTCTCTCTCTCTCTCTCTCTCTCTCTCTCTCAAGTAGGTTAGCCTCGCTGTCAACACTAGCAATGTACCATAGTTAACCTCATTAACAACGACAGACGTGACGACATACTGTTCTGAACACACTACACCGTACTGGCGTCACTTTAAAGGGGGGTTGTGAGGTTAGGGGGAGGGTAGGTGGCACTTGTAGCACTCAATATATATCCATAATTCAGATGGCACCCTCAAGAAGGAGAAAAAACTGGCACAGGTAGTTCAGCACTTCACTCTTCTAGCACCTTTGGTATGTTAAAACGTGCCTTTGGAATATTTAGTTCCCATTTTGGAATATTCAGGAGTCCTTTTTTTTGGCATATTCGGGTCGCTCTTTGGAATATTCAGTTCCCACTTTGGAATATTCAGTTCCCACTTTGGAATATTCAGCTTCCTCTTTGGAATATTCAATTCCCTCTTTGAAATATTCAATTCCCTCTTTGGAATATTCAGTTCCCTCTTTGGAAGATTCAATTCCCTATTTGGAATATTCAATTCCCTATTTGGAATATTCAATTCCCTATTTGGAATATTCAATTCCCTATTTGGAATATTCAATTCCCTATTTGGAATATTCAGTTCTCTCTTTGGAATATTCAGTTCTCTCTTTGGAATACGTATTCAGTTCTCTCTTTGGAATATTCAGTTCTCTCTTTGGAATATTCAATTCCCTATTTGGAATATTCAATTCCCTATTTGGAATATTCAATTCCCTATTTGGAATATTCAATTCCCTATTTGGAATATTCAGTTCCCTATTTCGAATATTCAACTCCTCCGTATTTCACCTTTAAATTGTATATTTTTTCATCGTTACCAATTTTAAATCTTAAAATTTGTCTTAGTACCCAGCTAATCTACATATCAACTCCCGTTAGCTTCCTATGTTCCTATTTCAGAAACCATTTGGCACTCATCATTCCCGTTTCAGACTCCCTTTGGCACTCACTATTCCCATTCTAGAGTCAAGTTGGCATTTTAAATCCTTGGTAAACAATGACTATATCATCGTGTGTTCTCTCATCTCCAGAATATTTGGAAATCTGTTGCAATTTTCATTTAAAAGCTGGAAAGGTCAGCAAAGGTCTGTGGATCAATGTTACATTCATTTATAAGTGGACTGAAGACGACTTTGTAAGTTGTAAGTGGACCGAGGACGACTTTGTAAGTTGTAAATAAATTGAAGACGACTTTGTAAGTTATAAGTGGACCGAGGATGATTTTAAGTGAAACTAGTGAAGCTAGATACTATTATCTTGATAACGGTAGTAGTAGTAGTAATAGTAGCAGGGAAGGTGATAGTATCTATAATAATAATACTCGGAGTAAGAGCTGTTATCCCACCTCGCCTCATTTCAAAACCCAGCACAATCATTGTTATTCTACCACCCCAGGATGCCACTCATAACAGTCAACTAACAGCCCAGGTACCTACTTATTGCTAGGTCAACAGAGACAACAGGTGTAACACCACATGTCCTTTACGTCAGTTACCCTTATATTGAAAATTAATTAAATCCAGTTACATTTAAAGTAATTAAAATTATCTTAAAACTAAATTAATATTTTTATATTCTATGTTTTTTTCAAGGCAAATTAAAGGATGAAAAATATATTTTTTTTTATATTTATTAACGAAGAATTACTTTTACATAAACACTGAATTTCAATGACATTGCCGATACAAAACTTATTATTTATCAAAAATACACTCAAAAAATAATAAAACTAGTTTAATTTTTTTTTTCATTTAATTTTTTTGTTATTGCCAAAATCAATCTGGAGAACATTGTTACAGGTGCTGCGAGAGAACATCCAGAACAAATTATATAACACTGATTTGTTATGTAATAGTTACATTACAGTTTACCATAAAACTGGGACGGTTTCCCGATCGAGCCGGAAATTTCCAGCTCTTGCAGGGAAATTTCCAGAAAGGGCAGGGAAATTTCCAGCTCTTGCAGGGAAATTTCCAGAAAGGGCAGGGAAATTTTCAGAGCGGGTCGGGAAATTTTCCTGCGAGGGTCGACGATATTCCTGAGCGGGCTGGGTATTTTCCTCAGCTCTCTAGAGTGACTCTGATGAAATAACTTTCCTCCTCTTAGCTTCTATCTGATTTAGTTTTATCTTAAAACCACACTGAGGATGTTTGATAAGAAGAGGTTTAAAGTCTATCTACTACACGAGGCATTAAGACTCCATGTAACCTATTCACAACTAAAATTAATTTTTCAATAGCTAAGATAGGGATTAATGTCTCAGCATATACACGCTGAGACATACACCTCTCGGTGTATATATCCTGTGTTAGATGGAAGCAAAACAAGTGTTTCCTGACGCGGGTCTTAGATGATGACCCGCCGTTGGAGCTTCTGGTCATCTGACCGAGGCCTTCCGCTGGCTTACCCCTCCACCCCTTTAAAAATTATGGTAATTTCTTCTACCTCATATATATCATTTGTCTTATGATAAACATTTATGATATGCTTATTTAAGCATTTTTATAATATACATAAGTTGCATATGTTTCACTTAGTTGAGTTTCATATTCTCCAGTTTCTTGTTTAAGGTTCAAACTCAAGACTAAATTACGATAGTAATTTAGGGGAATATGATATAGATTGTCTCTTTGCAAATACGTGTTTGTTATTGCTACATAAAACGTAATACAAACGTAATCACAGAGATTTGCTGTGTTTATAAGTTTCAAACTTAGTATATACACTTAGTTTGGTTTAATCTCAGACGTTAATCTTAAATGCTTCTTCGGGATTAAATATAATAGATGGTTAGTAGCAATTAACATTTCAGTCGTAGGATGTTTCAGGTACACAGTAAGTTTTGAACCTAGAGAGCGACCGTAATTGAAACCAGATCAGTATACTAGTTGGCCGTGTTTACGTTCGTGCTGCAGTGTGTCCTCACACCTCCGTCTTGACTGATATTCTTCCTGCGCTTACACCTCCGTTTTGACCGACGCTTCCTCCGAGGACTGCCGTATGTCAATAGCCGAGGGAAAGACAGAAAGGGCTCGCTCTCCGAGCTCTGAGTTCGAGTACTTCTGCAGCGTTTGGAGCTCTCCGAAAGTCGGGCTTGGTGATACTCTATTGATGTTGAATGCTGAAGAATGAAAGATACGTCGAAGTTCGACTGATGAATGGCTCTGTAGATCTTGCAACGTCTGTGTGCCGCCTTTGCTCTTGTTGGAAGTTACCAGGTGCTGCACACTATTTGTCTTTGTTGGACCAAGTTCGACGTCCTTGGCTTCAGAAGTGTTTTGGACGTGAGGCTTTTTTGCCTGAAATCTCAAGGGCGTCTCGTAGTCCTCAGCCGAAGGTTTTTGAGACTGGATGTTTACATCAGCTGATTTTACTTTTAATGATTCTGAAGACCAGTGGCCGGAATCATTTCGTGAGGCATTCTTCAGCTGTCGGTGTTCTCTAATTCTGATCTCCTCAGGTGCGGTTTCTTTCCCTGGGTTGGCTGGTGTCACGCTTTTGCTTCGCTCTCCTCGAGAACCAGTATTTTCTACTGGGTTTTTCACTTCAACTGGGGTCTGGTGATGGAAGTCAGTTGCTTCATTAGATGACTTTTTCTGTAGAGATTCTTGGGATGATTTCACCGATGATACAATGGAACTTTCATTTGCTTTTGCTGCCTCGTTTTGTGAGGTTGATATTAAGGAATCTTTCTGCTGGAGTTTACATGGGAATGGAGTATTGGTTTGACCCGGGGCGGCAGTGGGAGGTGAAGTTCCAAAGAGTATGCCGAGGTCCATGGACAAACGATCGTTTGGAGACCCGGCTGGTGTTTGAACTAAAGTTGACAGCTCAGCAGAAAGTGGAGAGTTATGTTCCATTGCAGTTGATGGCGTCCATGAGACTGGTGAAGCGAACATACTCTGCATATCCATTAAGCTTCCCTCTTCTGCCAAGTCATTCCGTGAGGTTCCTGAAGGCGGGGCTGTTGACTGTATTAAAGCTTCCTGTTGGGGTTTATCAGGGGATGAAGATCCATCCTGAGAGTCAGGCTCAACAGGGAAGGCAGCAGAAATTGGATTGTCGAAGAGTGTCCCTAGGTCCATGAGCCAACTATCAACTGGAGAGCGAGATGGTGTTTGAGTCAGTGCTGAGAGCTGAACGGCAGGTGAAGAATGATGTTGGATCCCCGGTGAAGGCGTCATTGGAACTGGGGTAGCGAACATACTCTGCAGATCCATAAAAGGTGAGTTTGTTGAGGACTGAGTGGCTAGTTGAGGCGAAGTTCCTGACTGAGACTTGTCCTTTAGTTCTCTTTCTGACTCATTTACATCGTTTTTCATTCTTCCTGTTTTCTTGCCTGCTTCCTCTTCTACTTTAGAGTCATTTATACGTGAGTTTTGGCATTTAACTTCATTTACGGTGTCTTCTTGTTTCACATCACCGGTAACTGAACCGTCTTTAATTTCAGAGTCGGTGGAGGTTTCGCCTCGTTCCATTTCACCATTATTGAGAGTTTTCATGGATTTAACTTCCTTAAGTAATTTCTCTTGACTCTCTGAATCATCCTGGGTTACATTCTTGGCTCTTGATTGTCTTCTAGATTCAGCTGAAGGCTGGTTTCCTAAATAAAATTCCGTTTTGGATTTGTATTCCTTGAAATCTCCTTCCTCTTGGTTTCTAATTCTACTTGATCGACTTCTCATACTCTTCGTATCTCTAGGTTTATCTTCTTTAAAAATAACATTAGTTCTTTCAGTATCAGATGAACTTCGCTTTAGTGTGAGAGATTGTGTTCCAGAAGCCATCATGTGTTTACATTCATTGGTATATGAAGCAGATTGACTGGCGAAAACACTTCGTGCCTCCATGGGTATCTGCGACAGACGTCCAGCTGAGATGTTCTTTAGCATCTTAGATGACCTTCTGAGACTTCCTGAAGACTGTCGGGAATTGACAAAGGCTTCTTTTACAGCATTGGCACCGAAGTCAGCAGAAGATACGGTGGACCTACTTGTCACTTCGACTGCTGGTTCAACTTGAGAGCGAGATCGACTTCTTATTTCACTCGAAGACTGACTCCTCAACATCGTCTTTGGTTCGTGTCTGTGTTTTTGAAGAGACTGAGTGGACTGACTTCTGCGTGGGTTTGATCCTCTTCTTGACCCTTTAGGCGACTGCTGTTCTAATGTTATTCCACTTGTGGGTTCAGGTTCCACAAAAGACAAATTAGATATACTCTTTAAGTCAAATAAAGTAGGTCTGGGAGTATTTGACCGTCTTCTCGGCTTTGATGAAGAGCTTTTCTTGGATTCTAGGTCACTCTGGAGGTTCGCTTCTTCTGTGTTAACTGTTTGGTTCGTCTCACTGACGCTTTTGGTCGTCTTCTTGTCAGAAAGGTGAGGTTGGTTACTCTTGGGATCTCTCATGTTGCTAATAGCATTCTCGCTCTCAAGTTTTGCCTGTTTTAAAACATCATCCCACAGTTCACTCCCTTCCTTTTCAAAGTCTGTCAAGTAGTTGGTTACCTTTTCCAATATTGTGTCGACGATGACCTTAGCCCAGTAGGCAACGTCGTGGTCATAGGCGACGCTCCAAGCCTCCTGAGTATCCTCATGGCGCCTGGTAGATTTGTTATATACATTCTTCAAGTTGGCAAAAAACTCATCGATGACCCTCTGGCTTAGCCGACGGATGTACTTCTGGATGGCTGGTGAAGCATTGGCGTTTAACTCCAGTTGAAGGCGCTCATTGACTGCAAGATCTTCCATGTTTGAAGGAGAGTTCTTGATGCTCGGGGTGATGATTTTTACAGTTTTAGTAACTTTACTTTTGTCTGGTTTGAGGTTAGAGTGTGTGGAGGGTCCTGCTGGTGAGTCGGGGCTCCTCGTCCTTTCAATAAGCTTTCCTGTTTCAGGACCTTTGGATTTTTCGATGTTTGGGTCCAAAACATTTTGGTTTGGCACATGTCTAATAATTGTTCCCGTTTCTTGGTTTTCGGTTACCTCAGGGCTGGTGGGTGGCTGCGAGGCGGACTCTGCCAATGGGCTTTGGTTAGTAAGATCTCCAACAGATGTTTTAAATTCGGAGTTTTTTGACTCTTCACAGTGAGAGTTTGATGGAACCTGAGGTGTGTTTTGGTCTGTGGGATGTTGAACCAGTGCCTCAGGTTCTAGGCTTTTGAGATCCTTATCTTCTGTGGCCAAAACTGCATCAAGCTGTCCTGCGGAATTTCCGAAGTGTATGTCAAATTCTGAATTTTTTTTTTCTCCATCGTGTGTGTCTAGAGGAAGAGTCGGTACAGTCGATGGGTTTGATTCTGTGGGATGTCCAGTGGGTGTTATCTCTTGTGGAACTGTGGATTCCTTGACGCAAGTGTCGGGACGTATGATGGCTTCACCTGGTGAGTTTTGATCTGTTAGCCCTCCAGCAAGTGTCCTATTTTCCGTGTTTCTAACTTCCTCGGCTTCGGTGTTCAAAACAGGAGCTGGATGGTCTGCGGGGTGTCCATGAGATGTCTCTTTGTTTACATGGCTTTCTTCCTCATTGCGGATGTCTGAATATAATGGTGGTTCTTCCACTTGTTTCTCCAAGTGGTCCTCGGTCTGGTCTGTAAGTGGGTGTTGGCCTTCCATGTTGTCTTCCTCAGTCTGGTCAAGGAGTGGAAGTTGCTCATCCAAGTAAATCCTCTCTGTCTGGTCATCTGTTGAGCTTAAGATGCGGATCTGGTTAATGGGCGAGCTGGTTCTCGACTCTGACCCTCCAAGTGAGATCTTTGTGGGCGTCAGAACGGGCGTGGGCGATTCTCCAATCGTCTCCATGAGCACTGGTGACCTTAGGGGCGGCGGGGAGTTCATGGGCGGAGTGTTCGAAGGTGGCAGAAGTGTGTGTGCTGGTATTATATTACGTGAGGGAGGCGGAGTGTGTGTCAGGTGGTGGGCAGGGCGTGTCCTTAGGAGGGCAGAGTGAACATCATGTTCAGCGTTCTGTGACCCGCCAGGGACGGACCCTGGAGGAGAGGTTACTCCTACCCGAGACTTCGAAGTCTTCTTACTCTCCATAGCGTCGTCTGTCTCAGAATCGCTGTCTTTAATCCTGCTGAGGGCCGTGTTAAGACGCTCAGCCACCTCTTCGGAATCCACCGTGTTGATGCTGCGGTTCCCTCCGCGTTTCCTCCAGCTATTCCTCGCGCGCGTAGGAGACGCAGAGACCCTCATTGGCGTTGGAGTGCCAGGTCTAGGTGACCCAGAGTTTGCTCTCTCTCTCTGCTGACGGGGGACGATGTCCGGGAGTCGACGGTGACGCGAGAGGCTGGAACGGGTTAGCGGACCGTGCGAAGCGATGAGTTCGATGTGCTGCAAGTAAGCTTCGTCAGTGCTGCTGCTGATGGGAGGTTCCACGACTTCACTGTCGACGCACTGCACGTGGTCGATCAGGTGGGGGTCTTCAGCGGGCTGAGAGGCGTTAAGGTCAGCGGAGTTCGGAGAGGAGAGGCGAGGCAGGCGGCCACTACGACCCCGTGACAATAGATGAACTATGGAACGGGATAGTATAGGTGAGAAGATTGTGCTTCTGTCATCCTCATCCTCACTCTCCAGTTCTTGCTGCTGCTGCTGCTGTTCCTGCTGCTGCTGTTCCTGCTGCTGCTGCTGTCGTGGGTCGTGGCCGGAGTAGCAGCCGTCTGGGTTGCTGCCGGACCAATCAGCTAACTCCAGTTCCATGTCTTGGTTAGTACCCAGCTTCACGATTTCAGGCAACTTCACTCCGTCGCTCATGCTGACCTCACGCTCGCTGTCCACAGCACCCACATTCTGCACGCCCTCGCTACCGCCCAGACCACTCGAGCTTCCAGCTCCAGACATGGCGACTCTGATGCCACTTTCACTCTCTAACTGACCCCCTTTCTCCCATTGCCGCCGGGGCGTGGGCGAGTTGGCAGATGGTACCGTGTCGTTGGGCGTAGGCTTGTGGGCTGGCGTGCGGGCGTGGAAGGGCATGGCGGGATCCAGGGATTGGTTCGGAGGTACGTCCATCCGGGCATCCATGTTGCGACCCACCTCCGACGCCACCTTCTGTGGGAGACACAGCGTCAATCTGCCGCCCACACGCCTGCCCACAGCCCACCCCACACACAAACACACACACATGCCCACTACCCATGCACACACCCATTGCCCATGCATGAACACATCAATCGGGTGTTAAAACAGTGTGTGCCGGTGGATGACATCGAAGTCGCTACAGCAACAAGACCTTGAACGTGCTCTTATAAGGTGCTGGTGGTGAAGGTCTCTTGATACTGATGTGCACCTCGTAGGTAAAAATCACAATACCGTGGCTGGAACAACTCAGAGAGTCCGGGCTTGTGTTAAACTATGGTTTGTTACTGGGGTTTAAAACCTATATGGTACACGAGGGTTATTAAGGTTACATATAACCTTTTCAACACAAGACGAAAATACCTTAATCCCTAAAATTGTGTTAAATCCCTCAGCATATATAAGCGGAGAGAGATGCTCCTCTCGGTGCATATAACGTGTTGTTGGACTAGACAAGCTTCTCCTATTTTTTCTCATTTATAATGTAACTTAGTTCTAGTCTAAAATCACTCCATCTATGGAGTGATCTCAGTGTTTATCTCACTACATCACTTTTATCCACTTATATAAATTTGAGTTTATCTATGCATGATATATATATAGTAACAATTACACTGATGCCTTAGGTGGGAAGGAATGATACTGTTTCTTGCACTCAATAAGTGAAACAAACTGGAAGGTTCAATCACTGTCACTGCACTCTGAACCTCCGCTGTACGACTGCACTCCTTCTGAAAGCATTCAGATTCTCCAAGGATATATCTCGAGTCTCTCCTGTCAGACGTTCTCGCCATATATATCCTTTGAGAAACAGATATGTGAATTTTATATAGATGTGTCTTTTTAGTATATTGTATACATAGTGAAGTAGATTTTACTCTGCCAATTAAAATACGTCAAAATTTTATACCATGGCAATTTCAGCCACCAAGAATGACCGACATCTTCAACTTTGAACCTTTTGAAGATCTACGTGATGATTCTTAACCAAATCCTTAGCGATCAGATTTTATTCACCTCGACTTCTCAAGTGAATATCCAAGAAATATGAGAAAAAAAAGGAAAAAAAAATATTCAGCTTGATTACAAAATTCACAAATCCTAATTAATATCAAACTGGAAGCGATTCTGCTTGTCTAGTGGGCTGCGTCTCGATCTAGCTTAAATGTCGGCTCCACCGTGGCGTTAGAAGGGGTCGAGGCGCAGCTCCTGGGCTCGACAAGTTTTTTTGCCTATACCGAGTATATAAAAACACCTTACAACTGCATGCCATGCATATATTTCGAACGCTTACGACATATAATTGTAAAATAATTTTTTAGAGAAAACACTTGAAATGTAAATAAGTGTAAAAGAAAAAAACCTGTTTAAAGAGGTAGTTTATTTCTAGGATTAAATGAAAACACGTGAATTTTTATATATATATATATATATATATATATATATGAATCACGTGAGAGGTAAATCCAGAGATATAAATCCTATATTTTAAACCTAAAGGAGGATTTGCGAAAGGTGTTAATTATATCAGAAGTAGATTAAATACAAAAAGGGTAAAGCGAATAGAGCCAAAGGGGTTAAAGCTAAAAGGGTTAAAACTAAAGGGGTTAGTCAAAGGGGATAAAGGTAAAGGGGTAGAGGCAAAGAAGGTGAACAATAGTGTGTTAGACTTACATTGTCAGGAAGGGTGAGAGTCTCCGGGTACTCTGTGGTGAGGAAGTCAACTATCTCCTGGTTAGCGTTGAGCACCGCCTTGTGTAGCAGACCTACACCCTGTGGACACACCTGTAGCTTCAACACATGTGTATATTATAGCGTGTGTGTGTGTATATTAGTTACCACTTGTCAAAGGCACTTATCGATAGACATTTGGCTTGTTGTTTAGTGTGTGTGTTGTGTTGCGTTGTATTTTGTGTTGCGTTGTGTGTGACATATATACATGTTTTGTGTGTATAATACATACATTTTGTGTGTGTGTCATACACAACCATACACTTGTATTCTTACTGGAAGACTGTATCAATTATTAAGAATAAAAAAAATGCTGATTGATTTTTGTTGACACTTAAAGTTCAGAAAGTACAGTGTACACGTCTAGTGGTCCTCTGGGATCGCGTCTCAGCTCCCAACTCCGCCTCTGGAGCCTCAGAAAGTAGTGTACGTCTAGTGGTCCTCTGGGGGATCGCGTCTCAGCTCCCAACTCCGCCTCTGGAGCCTCAGAAAGTAGTGTACACGTCTAGTGGTCCTCTGGGGGATCGCGTCTCAGCTCCCAACTCCGCCTCTGGAGCCTCAGAAAGTAGTGTACACGTCTAGTGGTCCTCTGGGGATCGCGTCTCAGCTCCCAACTCCGCCTCTGGAGCCTCAGAAAGTAGTGTCACGTCTAGTGGTCCTCTGGGGATCGCGTCTCAGCTCCCAACTCCGCCTATGGAGCCTCAGAAGTAGTGTACACGTCTAGTGGTCCTCTGGGGGATCGCGTCTCAGCTCCCAACTCCGCCTCTGGAGCCTCAGAAAGTAGTGTAACGTCTAGTGGTCCTCTGGGGGATCGCGTCTCAGCTCCCAACTCCGCCTCTGGAGCCTCAGAAAGTAGTGTACGTCTAGTGGTCCTCTGGGGATCGCGTCTCAGCTCCCAACTCCGCCTCTGGAGCCTCAGAAAGTAGTGTCACGTCTAGTGGTCCTCTGGGGATCGCGTCTCAGCTCCCAACTCCGCCTCTGGAGCCTCAGAAAGTAGTGTACACGTCTAGTGGTCCTCTGGGATCGCGTCTCAGCTCCCAACTCCGCCTATGGCTAAATAGTGTACGTTGTGGTCCTTGAGGTCGGTCTCAGCTCCAACTGCCTCTGGGCCTCAAAGTGTGTGTGTACAACCCTCCCGTAGTTTCTCTGGAGGATCAATTATTAAGAATAAAAATGTCTGGAGCCTTTTAGAAAGTACAGTGTACACGTCTAGTGGTCCTCTGGGGATCGCGTCTCAGCTCCCAACTCCGCCTCTGGAGCCTCAGAAAGTAGTGTACACGTCTAGTGGTCCTCTGGGGGATCGCGTCTCAGCTCCCAACTCCGCCTCTGGAGCCTCAGAAAGTAGTGTACACGTCTAGTGGTCCTCTGGGGGATCGCGTCTCAGCTCCCAACTCCGCCTCTGGAGCCTCAGAAAGTAGTGTACACGTCTAGTGGTCCTCTGGGGGATCGAGTCTCATCTCCCAACTCATCTGGCAGCTGTGTGTACTTAGGTTCATCTCTGCCTCGTTCATGGCATTTGACTGTTCAGCCACGCTCAGGCTGAAGAAGTAATTCCTAACATCGACATGACTCGTCTGTGCTGTTAGATTCCCCCTCCCCGTGTCAGCTATTTACTGGTGCTGTGTTACCTAGTTACTGGTACCGTGTCAGCTAGTTACTGGTGCTGTTACCTAGTTACTGTGTTGCCTAGTTACTGGTGCTGTGTTACCTAGTTACTGGTACCGTGTCAGCTAGTTACTGGTGCTGTTACCTAGTTACTGGTACCGTGTCAGCTAGTTACTGGTGCTGTGTTACCTAGCTACTAGTGCTGTGTTACCTAGCTACTGGTACTTTGTTACCTAGTTACTGTTGCTGTGTTACCTAGTTACTGGTGCTGTGTTACCTAGTTACTGGTGCTGTGTTACCTAGTTACTGGTCCTGTTACCTAGTTATTGGTACTTTGTTACCTAGTTACTGATACTTTGTTACCTACTTACTGTGTTACCTAGTTACTGGTGCAGTGTTACCTAGTTACAGGTACTTTGTTACCTAGTTACTATGTTACCTAGTTACTGGTACTGTGTTACCTAGTTACTGGTACTTTGTTAATTAGTTACTGGCTGTTCTATTACGGTACTGTTACAGTTAGTACTTGTTACCTATAGTTACTGTACTGTGTTACCTAGTTACTGGTACTTTGTTACCTAGTTACTGTGTTACCTAGTTACTGGTACTTTGTTACCTGGTTACTGTTACTGTGTTACCTAGTTACTGGTGCTGTTACCTAGTTACTGGCTGTGTACCTAGTTACGTGTTACCTGTCTGTGCCTAGTTACTGTGTACTGTGTTACCTAGTTACTGGTGCTGTTACCTAGTTACTGGTGCTGTTACCTAGTTACTGGTACTTTGTTACCTAGTTACTGGTACTGTGTTACCTAGTTAAAGGTACTGTGTTACCTAGTTACTGGTAATGTGTTACTTAGTTACTGTTGTGTTACCTAGTTACTGGTACTGTTACCTAGTTACTGGTACTGTGTTACCTACTTACTGTAACCTAGTTACTTGTGCTGTTACCTAGTTACTGTGTGTTACCTAGTTACTGTTACTGTGTTACCTAGTTACTGGTACTGTGTTACCTAGTTACAGGTACTGTGTTACTTAGTTACTGGTACTTTGTTACCTAGTTACTGGTACTGTTACCTAGTTACTGGTACTGTTACCTAGTTACTGTTACTGTGTTACCTAGTTACTGTTACTGTGTTACCTAGTTACTGGTGCTGTGTTACTTAGTTACCGGTACTGTGTTACTTAGTTACGGTCGTTACCTATTACTGGTCTGTCACAGTTACTGGTACTGTTACTTAGTTACTGTACTGTGTTACCTAGTTTGGTACTGTTCACCTAGTTCTGGTCTGTACCTAGTTACTGGTAGTGTCACCTAGTTACTGTACATGTCACATAGAGTTATTGGTACTGTCACCTAATTACTAGATCTGTCACCTAGTTCTGGTGACTTTGTACACAGACGGTCGGTACTGTCACCTAGTTTCTGGTACACTGTAACTTAGTTACTGATATTGTCACCTAGTTCCTGGTACAGTGTCGCCTACTTCCTGGTAATCTGTCACCTAGTTACTAGTACTTTGTCACCTAGTTCCTAGTGCTTGTACCTCCTTAGTACTTGGTGTAGACTCACTATCAATCACAAGACGGTAGACTCTACTATCAATCACAAAGAGCGTAGATTCTATGTAAATCACAACAGAGCAGGTAGGCTCACTAGCAAGTCACAAAGTAGGTAGAATATCAATCACAACAGAGCAGGTAGACTGTCAGTCACAACAGAGCAAGTAAACTCACTATCAGCCACAAGAGGGCAGGTGGTTGACTCACTATCAATCACAACAGAGCAGGTGGTTGACTCACTATCAGTCACATAGGTGGTTGACTCACTATCAATCACAGTAGACTAGTTACAGAGATAGTATAATCACAATAGAGCAGGTAGACTCACTATCAATCACAATAAGCAGGTAGACTCACTATCAATCACAATAGAGCAGGTGACTCTATCATCACTAGAGCAGTGACTCACTCAATCACAATAGAGCTAGGTTCAGACTCACTATCAATCACAATAGAGCAGGTAGACTATCAATCACAATAGAGCAGGTAGACTACTCAATCACAAAGAGCAGGTAGACTCACTATCAATCACATGAGAGTAGACTATCAATCACAATAGAGCAGGTAGTAAACCTGACAGGGACTATCAATCAAAAAGAGCAGGTAGACTCACTATCAATCACAAAGAGCAGGTAGACTCACTATCAATCACAAAGAGCAGGTAGACTCACTATCAATCACAATAGAGCAGGTAGCCCTATCAATCACAATAGAGCAGGTAGACTCACTATCAATCACAAGAGCAGGTAGACTCAATCAATCACAATAGAGCAGGTAGACTCACTATCAATCACAATAGAGCAGGTAGACTATCAATCACAATGAGCAGGTAGATATCAATCACAATAGAGCAGGTGAATAAATCACAATAGAGCAGGTAGACTATCAATCACAATAGAGCAGGTAGACTCACTATCAATCAATAGAGCAGGTAGACTCACTATCAATCACAACAGAGCAGGTGGTTGACTCACTATCAGTCACATAGGTGGTTGACTCACTATCAATCACAGAGCAGGTAGAATGTAAATCACAATAGAGCAGGTAGACTCACTATCAATCACAATAGAGCAGGTAGACTCTATCAATCACAATAGAGCAGGTAGACTCACTATCAATCACAATAGAGCAGGTAGACTCACTATCAATCACAATAGAGCAGGTAGACTCACTATCAATCACAATAGAGCAGGTAGACTCACTATCAATCACAATAGAGCAGGTAGACTCACTATCAATCACAATAGAGCAGGTAGACTATCAATCACAATAGAGCAGGTAGACTATCAATCACAATAGAGCAGGTAGACTCACTATCAATCACAATAGAGCAGGTAGACTCACTATCAATCACAATAGAGCAGGTAGACTATCAATCACAATAGAGCAGGTAGACTATCAATCACAATAGAGCAGGTAGACTATCAATCACAATAGAGCAGGTAGACTATCAATCACAATAGAGCAGGTAGACTATCAATCACAATAGAGCAGGTAGACTATCAATCACAATAGAGCAGGTAGACTATCAATCACAATAGAGCAGGTAGACTATCAATCACAATAGAGCAGGTAGACTATCAATCACAATAGAGCAGGTAGACTATCAATCACAATAGAGCAGGTAGACTATCAATCACAATAGAGCAGGTAGACTATCAATCACAATAGAGCAGGTAGACTATCAATCACAATAGAGCAGGTAGACTATCAATCACAATAGAGCAGGTAGACTATCAATCACAATAGAGCAGGTAGACTATCAATCACAATAGAGCAGGTAGACTATCAATCACAATAGAGCAGGTGGTTGACTTACCTGAACGTCCTTAGAGCTGGCAAACTTCCTCCTATCAATGAGAGCTTTCAGCTCCCTTAAGTCTCCCTTCTCAACTGAGTCGTGGATCAAGTCGATTTTCGACTATGTAGCAGCGGCGAGGGAGAGAAAGTATACTGGTTATACCAAGCATTTACTGGTTATACCAAGCATATTGTTATTCCAAAGGTATGCTTGCTATACCAAGGGTATACTTGTTATACCAAGGGTATAATTGTTATACCAAGGGTATAATTGTTATACCAAGCGTATACTTGTTATACCAAGTATATATTTGTTATACCAAGTATGTATTTGTTATATCAATCATATACTTAGTTATACCAAGGGTATAACACGAGAAATACATCTTACATCAACGTGTGTTGTTGTGTCGGCTGACACTAACAGTATGATTAATCAGTGCCTGGGTCAGCAGCTACACTGGATGGTAGTGGTGGTGGTATTAGAGGTGGTAGTGGTGGTAGTATTGGTGGTGACGGTAGTGGTAGTGGTGGTTGCTGGTCACACCAGTTCTACACTGGATCAATACCACCATTCTAGGAACTGATACGCAGTCCACTTAGTCATGACATGAAGGAAGTAAAGAGTCACTAAGGTGGTGGATCACTAAGATGTGATGGATCACTAAGAAGGTGGTGGATCACTAAGATGTGATGGATCACTAAGAAGGTGGTGGATCACTAAGATGTGATGGATCACAATGATGGTGGTGATGGATTACTAAGGTGGTGGTGGATCACTAAGATGTGATGGATCACTAAGATGTGATGGATCACTAAGAAGGTGGTGGATCACTAAGATGTGATGGATCACTAAGAAGGTGGTGGATTACTAAGATGTGATGGATCACTAAGAAGGTGGTGGATCACTAAGATGTGATGGATCACAATGATGGTGGTGATGGATTACTAAGGTGGTGGTGGATCACTAAGATGTGATGGATCACTAAGAAGGTGGTGGATCACTAAGATGTGATGGATCACTAAGGTGGTGGATCACTAAGATGTGATGGATCACTAAGGTGGTGGATCACTAAGATGTGATGGATCACTAAGGTGGTGGATCACTAAGATGTGATGGATCACTAAGGTGGTGGATCATTAAGATGTGATGGGTCACTAAGGTGGTGGATCACTAAGATGTGATGGATCACTAAGAAGGTGGTGGATCACTAAGATGTGATGGATCACAAGGATGGTGATGGATTACTAAGAAGGTGATGGATCACTAAGGTGGTGATGGATCATTAAGAAGATGATGCATCACTAAGAAGGTGAAGGATCACTAAGATGGTGGTGGATCACTAATATGGTGGTGGATCACTTAAGATGGTGATGGATCACTAAGATGATGCATCACTAAGAAGGTGATGGATCACTAAGATGATGCATCACTAAGAAGGTGATGGATCACTAAGATGATGCATCACTAAGGTGATGGATCACTAAGGTGATGGATCACTAAGGTGATGGATCACTAAGGTGGATCACTAAGAAGGTGATGGATCACTAATATGGTGGTGGATCACTAAGATGGTGATGCATAACTAAGAAGGTGATGATGGATCACAAAGAAGGTGGTGATGGATCACTAAGGTGGTGATGGATCAATAAGAAGGTGATGATGGATCACAAAGGTGGTGGATCACAAAGATGGTGATGGATCACTAAGATGATGGATCACAAAGATGGTGATGGATTACTAAGAAGGTGATGGATCACTAAGGTTGTGATGGATCACTAAGATGATGCATCACTAAGGTGATGGATCACTAAGATGATGCATCACTAAGGTGATGGATCACTAAGATGATGCATCACTAAGGTGATGGATCACTAAGATGATGCATCACTAAGGTGATGGATCACTAAGGTGATGGATCACTAAGGTGATGGATCACTAAGGTGGATCACTAAGAAGGTGATGGATCACTAAGGTGGTGGATCACTAAGATGGTGATGGATCACTAAGAAGGTGGTGATGGATCACAAAGAAGTTGATGATGGATCACAAAGGTTATGATGGATCACAAAGGTGATGGATCATAAAAGTGGTGATGGATCACTAAAATGAGGCATCACTAAGGTGATGGATCACTAAGGTGATGGATCACTAAGGTGGATCACTAAGAAGGTGATGGATCACTAAGGTGGTGGATCACTAAGATGGTGATGGATCACTAAGGTGATGATCACTAAGGTGTATGGATCACAAGGTGATGATGGATCACTAAGTGGTG
Source organism: Cherax destructor (assembly GCA_009830355.1). Lineage (NCBI taxonomy): Eukaryota > Metazoa > Arthropoda > Malacostraca > Decapoda > Parastacidae > Cherax > Cherax destructor. The sequence goes on along the minus strand of WNWK01003377.1, from coordinate 31,487 downwards.
ATTATTAGTTATATCACATGGTGATTATGTAAAGAGTGAGTATAACCTGGTGATTATGAGTTATAACCTGGTGATTATGTAGTTATAACCAGGTGATTATGTAGTTATAACCTGGTGATTATGTAGTTATAACCTGGTGATTATGTAGTTATAATCTGGTGATTATGTTATAACCTGGTGATTATGTAGTTATAACCTGGTGATTATGTAGTTATAACCTGGTGATTATGTAGTTATAACCTGGTGATTATGTAGTTATAACCTGGTGATTATGTAGTTATAACCTGGTGATTATGTAGTTATAACCTGGTGATTATGTAGTTATAACCTGGTGATTATGTAGTTATAACCTGGTGATTATGTAGTTATAACCTGGTGATTATGGAGTTATAACCTGGTGATTATGGAGTTATAACCTGGTGATTATGGAGTTATAATCTGGTGATTATGTAGTTATAACCTGGTGATTATGTAGTTATAACCTGGTGATTATGTAGTTATAACCTGGTGATTATGTTGTTATAACCTGGTGATTATGTAGTTATAATCTGGTGATTATGTTATAACCTGGTGATTATGTTGTTATAACCTGGTGATTATGTAGTTATAACCTGGTGATTATGTAGTTATAACCTGGTGATTATGGAGTTATAACCTGGTGATTATGGAGTTATAACCTGGTGATTATGGAGTTATAACCTGGTGATTATGTAGTTATAATCTGGTGATTATGTAGTTATAACCTGGTGATTATGTAGTTATAACCTGGTGATTATGTAGTTATAACCTGGTGATTATGTAGTTATAACCTGGTGATTATGTTATAACCTGGTGATTATGGAGTTATAACCTGGTGATTATGTAGTTATAATCTGGTGATTATGTAGTTATAACCTGGTGATTATGTAGTTATAACCTGGTGATTATGTTGTTATAACCTGGTGATTATGTAGTTATAACCTGGTGATTATGTAGTTATAACCTGGTGATTATGTAGTTATAACCTGGTGATTATGTAGTTATAACCTGGTGATTATGTAGTTATAACCTGGTGATTATGTAGTTATAACCTGGTGATTATGTAGTTATAACCTGGTGATTATGTAGTTATAACCTGGTGATTATGTAGTTATAACCTGGTGATTAGTAGTTATAACCTGGTGATTAGTAGTTATAACCTGGTGATTATGTAGTTATAACCTGGTGATTAGGTAGTCGTAACCTGGTGATTAGGTAGTTATAACCTGGTGATTAGGTAGTTATAACCTGGTGATTAGGTAGTTATAACCTGGTGATTATGTAGTCGTAACCTGGTGATTATGTAGTTATAACCTGGTGATTATGTAGTTATAACCTGGTGATTATGTAGTTATAACCTGGTGATTAGGTAGTCGTAACCTGGTGATTAGGTAGTTATAACCTGGTGATTAGGTAGTTATAACCTGGTGATTAGGTAGTTATAACCTGGTGATTATGTAGTCGTAACCTGGTGATTATGTTGTTATAACCTGGTGATTAGGTAGTTATAACCTGGTGATTATGTTGTTATAACCTGGTGATTAGGTAGTTATAACCTGGTGATTAGGTAGTTATAACCTGGTGATTATGTAGTTATAACCTGGTGATTAGGTAGTTATAACCTGGTGATTAGGTAGTTATAATCTGGTGATTATGTAGTTATAACCTGGTGATTATGTAGTTATAACCTGGTGATTAGGTAGTTATAATCTGGTGATTAGGTAGTTATAACCTGGTGATTATGTAGTTATAACCTGGTGATTAGGTAGTTATAATCTGGTGATTAGGTAGTTATAACCTGGAGTACAGATAGATTGGTTGAACCCCATGAACCACCCAAATAGACATTAAACTATCATTCCATTACCTTAATGTCAGGTCGAGGGTAAACAGCCTCAGTCAGTTATTATGGTCAGTAATGTCAAATTCCTGGAAGATAACGAGATAATAACTGGGAATAAACTTGGATTTCTCGGTAAAATAACCCCAGATTACTGACGGAGCCGTCTTCAGCTCGCAAGAGAGGTAAAAGGGTTCGATACCCGGGCGAGAGGTGAGCTGCAACACAGCTCGTTGTAAAAAAACGGGAAAACAGTGAGCTTTACTGTTGTAAAAAAAATAGTGAGCGTTACTGTTGAAAAAACAGAGAAACAGCTTTACTGTTGAGAAAACAGGAAAAAGAAGTTTATTGTTGAAAACAGGAAAAGAAAGAGGTTTACTGTTGAAAAAACAGGAAAAACGTTTACTGTTGAAAAAACAAGAAAACAGAGCTTTAAAAAAACAGGAAAACAGGACATATAAAAAATATGAAAACGACATTAAAAAAAGAAGAAAATACATTTTATGAAAACAAGAAAACAGGACAGTTAGAAAAACAAAAAAAAACGGGACAGTTAAAAAAACAGGACATTTAAACAAGGTAAACAGGACTTGTAAAACAGGATATTTAAACAAGGTAAACAGGACTTGTAAAACAGGACATTTAAACAAGGTAAACAGGACTAGTAAAACAGGACATTTAAACACATGAATCAACAGGTGGTTCTGAATGGCCAAGTATCTGATTCTTGGGCATGACCATTAGGGTGTATCAGGACCTATCAGGGTTCATCACGGACTACCGGAGTCTAGGTCCATCAGGATTCATTGTGGTCTATTAGGGTCCATTAGAAATAATCAGGGTACATCAGGGACTACCAGAGACCATCAGGGCCCATCAGGGACTACCGGGGACCATCAGGGCCCGTCTGGGTCTATCTAGGCCACTCAGGGTTCTTTAGGGTCTATCAGGGTCCATTAGAAACAATCAGGAACCATCAGGGTCCATTAGGGTCCACTCTTGGTCCAGTGATCTTCTCAATTGACGTAAATAATGTCGAATAAAAACACAAATCTATAATCTTAAAATTTACAGGGACGCGAAATTTTGAATAAAAAAAAATCATTTATGAATATAGTAACCTATGTAGATAGACTGAGGCAGTGTTTAGAGTAACCTAGATAGATTGAGACAGTGTTTAGAGTAACCTAGATAGATTGAGGCAGTGTTTAGAGTAACCTAAATAGATTGAGGCAGTGTTTAGAGTAACCTAAATAGATTGTGGCAGTATTTAAGTAATCTAGATAGATTGTGGCAGCATTTAAGTAACGTAGATAGATTGTGGCAGCATTTAAGTAACGTAGATAGATTGTGGCAGTATTTAAGTAACGTAGATAGATTGAGGCAGTATTTAGAGTAACCTAGATAAATTGAAGCAGCATTTAGAGTAACCAGTGTGTGAGCACTCAGCTCACACACTGAGGTCCGGAGTTCGAATCCCCGGTACGGCTGAAAAAACATTAGGGACGTGTTTCCATAAGACACTTGTTGTCCATGTTCACCCATCAGTAAAATGGGTACCTGGGTGTTAGTGGACTGGTGTGGGTCGCATCCTGGGACAAAACTGACCTAATTTGCGGGATATGCTCAGCATAACAAGCGGCTTTCTATATAGTAGTATGTCATTGATGTCAGCTATGGTCTGTATACCTTGTACATGTACTTGTAGAAATATTATTATTATTATTGACGGAGTGGTCAGAGCTGTATTATAGAGAGACATTCCTCCACTATATTCGTCATTGTGATGTATAATGTAAAAATCGTGAATAAATTAACGAAAAAGCCGGAGGTATATTCACCCAGGATCCATACATCATTCATCATTAATGACGTCGCAAAACATCAATATCAGCGCTTTTGTTATTGTTTGTGTCGTCACTGAATGTCCCCCTCTACCATTGGTTGACTGGTTGAGGCTATGAGTTATACCGCTCTGTCATTGGTCGGATGGATGTGACATCACGGCTAAGATTGTCCTACTATTGGCTGTATGCGTGACGTCATGGAAATAGCGCACTCCTATTGGCTTCTCGTTGCCATGTCGTTCTGCTACTTAAAAATGTAAACAAACTTTGCCGGGTCAACGTAAAATCTATAATTTTCTTTTACTAATAAATACTGTCAAAGAAAAACAAATGTAGCACAGAGAAAAAAACTGATTCTAGCATCAATTATACTAGATATAATTACTTAGATAAGACTAAATGATCACGTACCAAATTCGTAAGAAATCTGGTGCAATCAACAACGTGATTATTGTCTCTTAATTGACGTAATTATATATTTAATGTCTTTTATTCCTTGCAGTATGAGTAAAATATTTTGAGGCCCCCAAGCAAGGTCTTTGAATAATTAGTAGTTGAGTTGTTAGGGAGGAATTATAGTGTGGGACACCTGGCCTGGAGGACGTGAGAGTATGTCGGTTATAACTTAATTATAGGTGATGTTAATGACCCTGTCATGGTGTGTGTGGGGGTAGTGGGGTGTTGTTTGTGTTAGTGTGTGTGTGTTGTGTGTGTTTCTTACCTCTCAAACAGTCTGTCCCTATGTTATCATGTCTTCCCTGATCCTTGGTCCTTGTGTCCTTCAGGGTCGTTAGATTCCTTTCCTCGTAGCTTATGCCCTTTACCTCTGGAACTAGTCTCGTTACATACTTTTACACTTTCTCCAGTTTTTAACATGCTTCCTCGGGTGTGGGTTCGATACTGGTGCTGGTTATTTCAAGATGGGCTTGACATATATTGTATAAAACACCTGGAATGACTTTTTGTTGAGATTCCTGAAGGCTACTCTTAGATTTGTCAAGCGAGTATTGGCTGCAAAGGTTATTTAGGTGACGTTAGCCTTTGGTGAGAAAAGCACTATGCTTATCCCTAAGCCCTTTCTCAGTGAAGTCTTCAGCCTTTATACCCCAAATCTATATACCATGTCCGGTCTTCTTGCTCCTTCCCCAAAGTTCGTAACCTTGTATATGCTGGGGTTGAATTCAAACAACCACTTATCTGACCGATCTTGCAATTTCTTCTGATCCATTTGCACTCTTTCCTCCTCCTCACCCGTTTGTATTCTCATTCGATTTACATTATCAGCTAATAGGGACACATCAGTGTCAGTACCACCTGGTACGTCGTACACATTAACCAGAATTACTACTGATGCCCCATTCTGACACATCTCTAATTGGACAATCACTCTTTGATCCATGTTCATAGTTATTCCGGCCAGTTACTCAAGATATTTGTCTCAGTCTTGTGTGAGGTACAGTATCAAATACGTTGTTGCAATCTAAGAAAATGAAATCCACCCAACCCTCCCTCATTCCTGTCTCACTTCTCTTAGTTTATCAACAATACTGAACTGTAGTGTAACCCTTATTATCTGTCTAGTTTCTTAAATATTGCGACTACGTTCACTGTGTGTGTGTGTGTTATATCAAACATGTATATCTCACGTTATAGCAAGCTTTTTTGAACGGTCGTGAAGCAATTAACGACCATCTCATTAGTTCAGGCCATCAATAACGTCCTTGACTCCAGTATGAGTTGATCATTATTATTATTATTGTTATTATTATTAATAGTAGTAGTATATAAAAAATGAAGCAGTAACAAGAATAGAGGGGAGAGAGAGAGAGACAGAGAAAGAGGGAGAGAAAAATAGAGAGAATAAATGTACAAAAAGACTAAATCAATGTGTTGACTGTGTATATCTGCCCCTTCCCCTCCCCTCTCTCCCCTCCACCAAACTTCCATCCCCTCCATCAATACCCCCTCCTCCTCCACCTTTCCCCTCCACCTCCCTCCCATCAACAACCTCTTGTCTGGTATTTTTGTCAGTCAAAACAGAATTCCCCCCACCTGTCTAGGATCCCACCTGTCTAGGATCCCACCTGTCTAGGATCCCACCTGTCTAGGTCCCCACCTGTCTAGGATCCCACCTGTCTAGGTCCCCACCTGTCTAGGATCCCACCTGTCTAGGTCCCCACCTGTCTAGGTCCCCACCTGTCTAGGATCCCACCTGTCTAGGATCCCACCTGTCTAGGATCCCACCTGTCTAGGTCCCCACCTGTCTAGGATCCCACCTGTCTAGGATCCTACCTGTCTAGGTCCCCACCTGTCTAGGATCCCACCTGTCTAGGTCCCCACCTGTCTAGGATCCCACCTGTCTAGGTCCCCACCTGTCTAGGATCCCACCTGTCTAGGTCCCCACCTGTCTAGGATCCCACCTGTCTAGGTCCCCACCTGTACAGGTCCATTTAGAGTGCAACTTAACTGCCTGGTTGGGTAGTTAATTTGGTTTTAAATCTATTTACTTGAAGAGGGTCGCTAAGGCTACATGTCACCTGTTTACCACCAGTCAAGAATACTTTATTACCTAAAATAGTGATTAATGTAGACTACCAGTGTATATACACTGAGATACATGCACCTCCTGGTGTATATACACTGAGATACATGCACATCCTGGTGTATATACACTGAGATACATACACCTCCTGGTGTATATACACTGAGAGACATACACGTCTCAGTATATGTACCCAAATGAACATTCAGAAGATGCTCAGAAAACATTCTGATTTACGTCTATCAAGTTCAGAAAACACAGAATTTAGATTTATATCAATATGGTCAAAAAAGACCTTTACTGGTTTTTAAACCAATTCATTTTTTATAAACTATCCAATAAAAAGCGAGTGAAAAACACCAAGGCACAATACCGTGACTGCCACAATACCGTGACTGCCACAATACACAAACAACCCACACATATAAGAGACTGACGACGACGTTTTGGTCCGACTTGGACCATTGGCTGGTCTACTCGAAACGTTGGCATGAGCTTCTTTCTCCCGTGTTAGTATTATTTGTGTAGATAAAGTTAATGGAAATTCTTGAAATTGAGAATTTAAAAAAAAAAAATTCTCTAAAATTATTTGGAGTTTTCAAAACTTCTGTTTTTAATGACTAAAATCATGTTTTTTTTAATGTCCCAGGCTGCCTCCTAACAAAAGATCAAATACAAAAGACGACAAAAGCATAACAAGGACATTTGAGGTCTCTGAGTATAAAAGAAATGGTTTCTTTGAAAGTTTAGATTTTTTTTTAAATACAGATCAGAAATTTAAATTATCCCACATGATCTTTTTTTTTGGAACGGTTAAAAAAGCATTAATTTTTATATGAATTTTTAATCCATTCAGGATTTTATGGATTTCAAATGGGGTTCTTAGGTTTATTTTAGAAATTAATGAGTTACCTTCAGTGAGTGAATGACGCTATGAGAGAATGATGGGATGAAAGGAATGGAAAATGATAGAATGTGAAGGACTGGAAGATGATAGGGTACTTGAGAGTGACATATAGTGAAGGACTTACCATCTAAAGGACTGGAAGATGATAGGGTACTTGAAAGTGTGATATGGTGAAGGACTCACCATCTGATGGACTGGAATATGATAGGGTACTTGAGACATGGTGAGGGACTCACCATCTGTGATGGGACGGTCTTGAGGAAGGTCCTGACCTTCTGGTCGACAGCATGTTGGTTCACCAGCTTGGCACCCTGTCCTTGTAATACTATGTCCTCTAGCGCGTCAACGTTAGCCGTGCGGATGTACTCTCTGATCTTGGCTGACCCCGGCCCACTCTCGTTGGCCAGAGCTAGAGGGAGACAAGGTTAGGTGTGAGGGAGGGAAGGGTGAGGGTTAGGTGTGAGGGAGGGAAGGGGAGAAAGGGTATGAAGACAGAGAGGGGGTGGGATGGGAGAGGGCGTAATAATGGGAGTTAGTAAAACACGGTGGGCGGACCCCTAGACTTTATTCCAGATAATAATAATAATAATTATTATTATTATTATTATTATACAGTAATAATAATAATATTGTATTTCCACAATAATATATATATATATATATATATATATAATATATATATATATATATATATATATATATATATATATATATAGAATGGGGTCCACCTCTGGTGTCAATTGTGGACCCATTGCCTCGGAGAAGTGGATAAAAAGACTTCAAGGAAGAATATTTAGATTTCTTTCTGAAGCCATTTGAATATTCCACTTCCCTACCACCCCATCTTTTTTACAAACTTTATTTCAAGACAAAATACAATGGGGAGTAAAACAACATAGATAACAACTCAGAGCTACATGTCAAATACTTCGTCCAACTCCCGGCAGTGGGCCGGCCCAGAATACTGCAGGTATTTCCCTCTGGATCGCAACACTGAGTCTCTGAAAGAGGAAGCTGGTCGCCCTGTATATATATATATATATATATATATATATATATATATATATATATATATATATATATATATATATATTATATATATATATATATTATATATATTATATATATATATATTTTATATATATATATATTATTTATATATATATATATATATATATATATATATATATATATATATATATATATATATATATATATATAGTAGGTTGGTAGACAGCAACCACCCAGGGAGGTATACCGTCCTGCCAGGTGACTGTGAAACAGAAACCTGAAACTGTTTTACATGATGGTAGGATTGCTGGTGTCTTTTTCTGTCTCATAAACACGCTGGATAACAGGTATATCTAGCTACTTCTACTTACACTTTAGGTCACACTACACTGGCATACACATGCATATATATACATACACACATCTAGGTTTTTCTTCTTTTTCTTAATAGCTCTTGTTCTTTTTATTTTCTCTATTGTCCATGGAGAAGTGGAAAAGAATCTTTCCTCCGTAAGCCATGCGTGTCGTATGAGGCGACTAAGATGCCGGGAGCAATGGGCTAGTAACCCCTTCTCCTGTACAAATCTACTAAAAACGAGAAGAAGAAAAACTTTATAAAACTGGGTTGTCTGAATGTGCGTGGATGTAGTGCGGATGATAAGAAAGAGATGATTGCCGATGTTATGAATGAAAAGAAGTTGGATGTCCTGGCCCTAAGCGAAACAAAGCTGAAGGGGGTAGGCGAGTTTCAGTGGGAAGAAATAAATGGGATTAAGTCAGGAGTATCTGAGAGAGTTAGAGCTAAGGAAGGGGTAGCAATAATGTTGAAGGATCAGTTATGGAAGGAAAAGAGGGAATATAAATGTGTAAATTCAAGGATTATGTGGATTAAAATAAGGGTCGGATGCGAAAAGTGGGTCATAATAAGCGTGTATGCACCTGGAGAAGAGAGGAGTGTAGAGGAGAGAGAGAGATTTTGGGAGATGTTAAGCGAATGTATAGGAACTTTTGAACCAAATGAGAGAGTAATTGTGGTAGGGGACCTAAATGCTAAAGTGGGAGAAACATGCAGAGAGGGTGTAGTAGGTAAGTTTGGGGTGCCAGGTGTAAATGATAATGGGAGCCCTTTGATTGAACTTTGTATAGAAAGGGGTTTAGTTATAGGTAATACATATTTTAAGAAAAAGAGGATAAATAAGTATACAAGATATGATGTAGGGCGTAATGATAGTAGTTTGTTGGACTATGTATTGGTAGATAAAAGACTGTTGAGTAGACTTCAGGATGTACATGTTTATAGAGGGGCCACAGATATATCAGATCACTTTTAGTTATAGCTACAGTGGGAGTAAAAGGTAGATGGGATACAAGGAAAATAGAATCAGTAAGTAAGAGAGAGGTGAAGGTTTATAAACTAAAAGAGGAGGCAGTTAGGGTAAGATATAAACAACTATTGGAGGATAGATGGGCTAGTGAGAGTGTAGGCAATGAGGTTGAAAATGTATGGGATAGATTTAAAAATGTAGTGTTAGAGTGTTCAGCAGAAGTTTGTGGTTACAGGCGAGTGGGTGCGGGAGGGAAGAGGAGCGATTGGTGGAATGATGATGTAAAGAGAGTAGTAAGGGAGAAAAAGTTAGCATATGAGAGGTTTTTACAAAGTAGAAGTGATGCAAGGAGGGAAGAGTATATGGAGAGAAAAGAGAGGTTAAAAGAGTGGTGAAGCAATGTAAAAGAGAGCAGATGAGAGAGTGGGTGAGATGTTATCAGCAAATTTTGTTGAAAATAAGAAAAAGTTTTGGAATGAGATTAATAAGTTGAGGAAGCCTAGAGAACAAATGGATTTGACAGTTAAAAATAGGAGAGGAGAGTTATTAAATGGAGAGTTAGAGGTATCGGGAAGATGAAGAGAATATTTTGAGGAGTTGTTAAATGTTGATGAAGACAGGGAAGCTGTGATTTCGTGTGTAGGGCAAGGAGGAATAACATCTTGTAGGAGTGTGGAAGAGCCAGTTGTGAGTGTAGGGAAGTTCGTGAGGCAGTGGGTAGAATGAAAGGGGTAAGGCAGCTGGGATTGATGGGATAAAGATAGAAATGTTAAAAGCAGGTGGGGATATAGTTTTGGAGTGGTTGGTGCTATTATTTAATAAATGTATGGAAGAGGGTAAGGTACCTAGGATTGGCAGAGAGCGTGTATTGTTCCTTTGTATAAAGGCAAAGGGACAAAAGAGAGTGCAAAAATTATAGGGGAATAAGTCTGTTGAGTGTACCTGGTAAAGTGTATGGTAGAGTTATTATTGAAAGAATTAAGAGTAAGACAGAAAGTAGGATAGCAGATGAACAAGGGGGCTTTAGGAAAGGTAGGGGGTGTGTAGACCAAGTGTTTACAGTGAAACATATAGGTGAACAGTATTTGGATAAGGGTAAAGATGTTTTTGTGGCATTTATGGATTTGGAAAAGGCGTATGATAGGGTAGATAGGGGGGCAATGTGGCAGATGTTGCAGGTGTATGGAATAGGAGGAAGGTTACTGAAAGCAGTAAAGAGTTTTTATGAGGATAGTGAGGCTCAGGTTAGAGTGTGTAGGAGGGAAGGGACTATTTCCCAGTAAAAGTGGGCCTTAGACAAGGATGTGTGATGTCACCGTGGTTGTTCAATATATTTATAGATGGGGTTGTAAGAGAAGTGAATGCGAGGGTCTTGGCAAGAGGTGTTGGGCTAAAAAAATAAAGAAGCAAATACAAAGTGGGAGTTGTCACAGTTGCTTTTTGCTGATGACACTGTGCTTTTGGGAGATTCTGAAGAGAAGTTGCAGAGGTTGGTGGATGAATTTGGTAGGGTGTGTAAAAGAAGAAAATTGAAAGTGAATATAGGAAAGAGTAAGGTGATGAGGATAACAAAAGAATAGGTGACGAAAGATTGGATATCAGATTGGAGGGAGAGAGTATGGAGGAGGTGAATGTATTCAGATATTTGGGAGTGGACATGTCGGCGGATGGGTCTATGAAGGATGAGGTGAATCATAGAATTGATGAGGGAAAAGGGTGAGTGGAGCACTTGGAGTCTGTGGAGACAAAGAACCTTGTCCATGGAAGTAAAGAGGGAATGTATGAGAGTATAGTTATACCAACGCTCTTATATGGGTGTGAAGCATGGGTGATGAATGTTGCAACGAGGAGAAGGCTGGAGGCAGTGGAAATGTCATGTCTGAGGTCAATGTGTGGTGTGAATATAATGCAGAGAATTCGGAGTTTGGAAATTAGGAGGAGGTGCGGGATTACCAAAACGATTGTCCAGAGAGCTGAGGAGGGGTTGTTGAGGTGGT
>WNWK01003377.1:0-17500 GCA_009830355.1 Cherax destructor | reverse complement strand
TTGACTAATTAACACACCAGGTGATACCTTGACCACGAACACAACCAGGGACGAGTGACTGAGGTGCTTGCCAACCGCAGGGTGATACCTTGACCCACGCGCAGACTTGCCAGAGAGTGATACCATGTATGACCCAACATGAACACAGACCCAGGTGATACCTTGACCCACTGTAACAACAGGTGATACCTGACCCAACACTGTAACACACCAAGGTGATACTGACCCAACACGACATGGGTGATATTGCAATGTAACAGTGATACCTGACCAACACTGACACAACCAGGTGATACTTGACCAACACTGTAACACAACCCAAGGTGATACCTTGACCCAACACTGTAACACAACCCAGGGTGATACCTTGACCCACTGTAACACAACCCAGGGTGATACCTTGCACCTAACACAACCCAGGGTGATACCTTGACACACGTAACACAACCCAGGGTGATACCTTGACCCAACACTGTAACACAACCCAGGTGATACCTTGACCCAACACTGTAACACAACCCAGGGTGATACCTTGACCAACACTGTAACACAACCCAGGGTGATACCTTGACCCAACACTGTAACACAACCCAGGGTGATACCTTGACACGAACACAACCCAGGTGATACCTTGACCACATGTAACACAACCCAGGGTGATACCTTGACCCAACACTGTAACACAACCCAGGGTGATACCTTGACCCAACACTGTAACACAACCCAGGGTGATACCTTGACCCAACACAGTAACACAACCCAGGGTGATACCTTGACCCAACACAACCCAGGGTGATACCTTGACCCAACACTGTAACACAACCCAGGGTGATACCTTGACCCAACACTGTAACACAACCCAGGGTGATACCTTGACCCAACACAACCCAGGGTGATACCTTGACCCAACACTGTAACACAACCCCAGGGTGATACCTTGACCCAACACTGTAACACAACCCAGGGTGATACCTTGACCCAACACAACCAAGGTGATACCTTGACCCAACACTGTAACACAACCCAGGGTGATACCTTGACCCAACACTGTAACACAACCCAAGGTGATACCTTGACCCAACACAACCCAGGGTGATACCTTGACCCAACACAACCCAGGGTGATACCTTGACCCAACACTGTAACACAACCCAGGGTGATACCTTGACCCAACACTGTAACACAACCCAGGGTGATACCTTGACCCAACACTGTAACACAACCCAGGGTGATACCTTGACCCAACACTGTAACACAACCCCAGGGTGATACCTTGACCCAACACTGTAACACAACCCAGGGTGATACCTTGACCCAACACTGTAACACAACCCAGGGTGATACCTTGACCCAACACTGTAACACAACCCAGGGTGATACCTTGACCCAACACTGTAACACAACCCAGGGTGATACCTTGACCCAACACTGTAACACAACCCAAGGTGATACCTTGACCCAACACTGTAACACAACACAGGGTGATACCTTGACCCAACACTGTAACACAACCCAGGGTGATACCTTGACCCAACACTGTAACACAACCCAGGGTGATACCTTGACCCAACACTGTAACACAACCCAGGGTGATACCTTGACCCAACACTGTAACACAACCCAGAGTGATACCTTGACCCAACACTGTAACACAACCCAGGGTGATACCTTGACCCAATACTGTAACACAACCCAGGGTGATACCTTGACCCAACACTGTAACACAACCCCAGGGTGATACCTTGACCCAACACTGTAACACAACCCAGGGTGATACCTTGACCCAACACTGTTACACAACCTAAGGTGATACCTTGACCCAACACAACCCAGGGTGATACCTTGACCCAACACAACCCAGGGTGATACCTTGACCCAACACAACCCAGGGTGATACCTTGACCCAACACAACCCAGGGTGATACCTTGACCCAACACTGTAACACAACCCAAGTTGATACCTTGACCCAACACAACCCAGGGTGATACCTTGACCCAACACAACCCAGGGTGATACCTTGACCCAACACAACCCAGGGTGATACCTTGACCCAACACAACCCAGGGTGATACCTTGACCCAACACTGTAACACAACCCAAGGTGATACCTTGACCCAACACAACCCAAGGTGATACCTTGACCCAACACAACCCAGGGTGATACCTTGACCCAACACAACCCAGGGTGATACCTTGACCCAACACAACCCAGGGTGATACCTTGACCCAACACTGTAACACAACCCAAGGTGATACCTTGACCCAACACAACCCAGGGTGATACCTTGACCCAACACAACCCAGGGTGATACCTTGACCCAACACAACCCAGGGTGATACCTTGACCCAACACAACCCAGGGTGATACCTTGACCCAACACAACCCAGGGTGATACCTTGACCCAACACAACCCAGGGTGATACCTTGACCCAACACAACCCAGGGTGATACCTTGACCCAACACTGTAACACAACCCAGGGTGATACCTTGACCCAACACTGTAACACAACCCAGGGTGATACCTTGACCCAACACAACCCAGGGTGATACCTTGACCCAACACAACCCAGGGTGATACCTTGACCCAACACAACCCAAGGTGATACCTTGACCCAACACTGTAACACAACCCAGGGTGATACCTTGACCCAACACAACCCAGGGTGATACCTTGACCCAACACAACCCAGGGTGATACCTTGACCCAACACAACCCAAGGTGATACCTTGACCCAACACAACCCAGGGTGATACCTTGACCCAACACAACCCAGGGTGATACCTTGACCCAACACAACCCAGGGTGATACCTTGACCCAACACAGTAACACAACTTAAGGTGATACCTTGACCCAACACAACCCAGGGTGATACCTTGACCCAACACAACCCAAGGTGATACCTTGACCCAACACAACCCAAGGTGATATCTTGACCCAACACAACCCAAGGTGATACCTTGACCCAACACTGTAACACAACCCAAGGTGATACCTTGACCCAACACAACCCAGGGTGATACCTTGACCCAACACAACCCAGGGTGATACCTTGACCCAACACTGTAACACAACCCAATGTGATACCTTGACCCAACACAACCCAGGGTGATACCTTGACCCAACACAACCCAGGGTGATACCTTGACCCAACACAACCCAGGGTGATACCTTGACCCAACACAACCCAGGGTGATACCTTGACCCAACACTAACAACCTACCAGACTGCCTCAGCTTCACTCTCTGTTTACATCACTGACGTCCAGTGGATCTAATTGTGGAATTAAGTCTTCTTCGTTTTATCTAAACACAAAATGAATGTATGTATATATATATATATATATATATATATATATATATATATATATATATATATATATATATATATATTATTCGTAATAGTGGTGTGAAGAAGGAAATACTGTCAATTCCTTTCCTTCCTCCCACTCTCCCTCCTTCCCTCCCTTCCTCCACCACAGTTTTATGAATTCTTTGAAATATATTCACTAACATTATTGTTTCCTGGAGGCTAGGAGTGACTGTCTTTGTTGTTGTTGTATTATTGTTGATGTTGATATTGTTGTTCACATCGTTGTTGCTGTTATTGCTGTTGATATTGTTGTAGTTACAATTGTTTTTTACTGTTATTGTTTTTGTTGCTATTATTATTTTGTTGTTAGAAGAGTAAGAAGAGAAAGTCAATAAACAAGTCAAGTGTCACTGTGATGTTATGATGTGTGTGTGTGTGTGTTAGGGTGTGTGTACTCACCTAATTGGGGTTGCAGGGGTCGAGTCATTGCTCCTGTGTGTAAGAGAGAGAGAGAGAGAGAGAGAAAGAGAGAGAGAGACGCTTGAACTTATAGAGGTAAACTCCCCCCCCCACAACAAAAACACTCACTTTTGGGAGGAGAAGAGTGGACATAAAGACCATTTTTCATGTATTTCTTGTTGCCGCTGTTGTTGTTGTTGTTGATGTTGTCATGGCTGCGAGGCGGATCCGCTTTTGTTTTAGCCATGATGTGAGCTAACTCTCAGCCTGTGACAGAGAGAGACATGATGTGAGCTAACTCTCAGCCTGTGACAGAGAGAGAGATGATGTGAGCTAACTCTCAGCCTGTGACAGAGAGAGAGATGATGTGAGCTAACTCTCAGCCTGTGACAGAGAGAGAGATGATGTGAGCTAACTCTCAGCCTGTGACAGAGAGAGAGATGATGTGAGCTAACTCTCAGCCTGTGACAGAGAGATGATGTGAGCTAACTCTCAGCCTGTGACAGAGAGAGAGATGATGTGAGCTAACTCTCAGCCTGTGACAGAGAGGACATGATGTGAGCTAACCTCTCAGCCTGTGACAGAGAGATGATGTGAGCTAACTCTCAGCCTGTGACAGAGAGAGATGATGTGATCTAACTCTCAGCCTGTGACAGAGAGAGACATGATGTGAGCTAACTCTTAGCCTGTGACAGAGAGAGACATGATGTGAGCTAACTCTCAGCCTGTGACAGAGAGAGACATGATGTGAGCTAACTCTCAGCCTGTGACAGAGAGAGACATGATGTGAGCTAACTCTCAGCCTGTGATAGAGAGAGACATGATGTGAGCTAACTCTCAGCCTGTGACAGAGAGAGACATGATGTGAGCTAACTCTCAGCCTGTGACAGAGAGAGAGACATAAATACCATTGAAATTGAGGTTAAACCCACCAAAAATACTCCTTAAACCCCTGTTTTAAAACAGATTCTAAATATTAAAACAGTGTTTTAATATTTATAAACTAATAACTGCTGGTAAGCCACAGTGTTATGTTCACTGTACAACGATCACTGTGCCGGATGTTTGAGTGACACTACGGTGAAGGATGTGGTGTCTACAGTGAAGGATGTGGTGCCTACAGTGAAGGATGTGGTGTCTTCAGTGAAGGATGTGGTGACTACAGTGAAGGATGTGGTGACTACAGTGAAGGATGTGGTGTCTACAGTGAAGGATGTGGTGACTACAGTGAAGGATGTGGTGACTACAGTGAAGGATGTGGTGACTACAGTGAAGGATGTGGTGACTACAGTGAAGGATGTGTCTACAGTGAAGGATGTGGTGTCTACAGTGAAGGACGTGGTGACTACAGTCAAGGATGTGGTGTCTACAGTCAAGGATGTGGTGTCTACAGTGAAGGATGTGGTGTCTACAGTGAAGGATGTGGTGACTACAGTGAAGGATGTGGTGACTACTGTGAAGGACGTGGTGTCTACATTGAAGGATGTGGTGTCTACAGTGAAGGATGTGGTGTCTACAGTGAAGGATGTGGTGTATACAGTGAAGGACGTGGTGTCTACAGTGAAGGATGTGGTGTATACAGTGAAGGATGTGGTGTCTACAGTGAAGGACGTGGTGACTACAGTGAAGGATGTGGTGTCTACAGTGAAGGATGTGATGTCTACAGTGAAGGATGTGACTACAGTGAAGGATGTGGTGTCTACAGTGAAGGATGTGGTGACTGCAGTGAAGGATGTAGTGACAACAGTGAAGGATGTGGTGACTACAGTGAAGGACGTGGTGTCTACAGTGAAGGACGTGGTGTCTACAGTGAAGGACGTGGTGTCTACAGTGAAGGACGTGGTGTCTACAGTGAAGGATGTGGTGTCTACAGTGAAGGATGTGACTACAGTGAAGAACGTGGTGTCTACAGTGAAGGATGTGACTACAGTGAAGGATGTGGTGTCTACAGTGAAGGACGTGGTGTCAGTGAAGGATTTGGTGTCTACAGTGAAGGACGTGGTGTCTACAGTGAAGGACGTGGTGTCTACAGTGAAGGACGTGGTGTCTACAGTGAAGGACGTGGTGTCTACAGTGAAGGACGTGGTGTCTACAGTGAAGGACGTGGTGTCTACAGTGAAGGACGTGGTGTCTACAGTGAAGGACGTGGTGTCTACAGTGAAGGACGTGGTGTCTACAGTGAAGGACGTGGTGTCTACAGTGAAGGACGTGGTGTCTACAGTGAAGGACGTGGTGTCTACAGTGAAGGACGTCGTGTCTACAGTCAGATATATTACACAGATTCATTATACAGTGAGGTAGATTATACAGTGAGGTAGATTATACAGTGAAGTTGATTATACAGTGAGGTTGATTATACAGTGACATACATCATACAGTGACGTAGATATACAGTGAAATTGTGTATCTCTATATAATTGTATAATCTATCATACTCACTATCACACATCATGGTACACTATCACTCACCATCACACATCATGGTACACTATCACTCACCATCACACATGGTACACTATCACTCACTATCACACATCATGGTACACTATCACTCACCATCACACATCATGGTACACTATCACTCACCATCACACATCATGGTACACTATCACTCACTATCACACATCATGGTACACTATCACTCACTATCACACATCATGGTACACTATCACTCACCATCACACATCATGGTACACTATCACTCACTATCACACATCATGGTACACTATCACTCACCATCACACATCATGGTACACTATCACTCACCATCACACATGGTACACTATCACTCACTATCACACATCATGGTACACTATCACTCACTATCACACATCATGGTACACTATCACTCACCATCACACATCATGGTACACTATCACTCACCATCACACATCATGGTACACTATCACTCACCATCACACACATGGTACACTATCACTCACTATCACAATCATGGTACACTATCACTCACTATCACACATCATGGTACACTATCACTCACTATCACACATCATGGTACACTATCACTCACTATCACACATCATGGTACACTATCACTCACTATCACACATCATGGTACACTATCACTCACCATCACATCATGGTACACTATCACTCACATCACACATTGGTACACTATCACTCACCATCACACATGGTACACTATCACTCACCATCACACATCATGGTACACTATCACTTACCATCACACATGGTACACTATCACTCACCATCACACATGGTACACTATCACTCACTATCACACATCATGGTACACTATCACTCACTATCACACATCATGGTACACTATCACTCACTATCACACATCATACACATATCACTCACATCACACATCATGGTACACTATCACTCACATCACATCATGGTACACTATCACTCACTATCACACATTGGTACACTATCACTCACATCACACATCATGGTACACTATCACTCACTATCACACATCATGGTACACTATCACTCACTATCACACATCATGGTACACTATCACTCACTATCACACATCATGGTACACTATCACTCACTATCACACATCATGGTACACTATCACTCACCATCACACATCATGGTACACTATCACTCACCATCACACATCATGGTACTATCACTCACTATCACATCATGGTACACTATCACTCACCATCACATCATGGTACACTATCACTACCTATCACACATCATGGTACACTATCACTCACCATCACACATAGGTACACTATCACTCACCATCACAATCATGGTACACTATCACTCACATCACACATCATGGTCACTATCACTCACTATCACACATGGTTCACTTATCACCATATCACACATCATGGTACACTATCACCACTATCCACACATCATGGTACATATCATTCATCACACATGGTACACTATCACAGATGTCACCATAAACAGCATGGTACACTATCACACACATGTACACATCACACACATGGTACACTATCACACACATTCACACTCATGTACACCATCATCACTATCACACATCATGGTACACTATCACTCACTACACACATGGTACACTATCACTCACACACATCATGGTACACTATCACTACATCACACATCATGGTACACTATCACTACCATCACACATCATGGTCACTATCCTCACCATCACATCATGGTACACTATCATCACCATCACACACATGGTACACTATCACTCACATCACACTCATGGTACTATCACTCACCATCACACATCATGGTACACTATCACTCACCATCACACATCATGGTACACTATCACTCCATCACACATCATGGTACACTCATCACTCTACATCAGCATGTACACTCATTACTCATATCACACTGGTACACTATCACACACACAATATGGTACACTCACACGCATGGTACACTATCACTGCACATCACAGCATGGTACACTATCCTACACAGCATGGTACACTCACCCTGCATCACACAGCATGGTACACTCACACTTTATCACATAGCATGGTACACTCACACTGCATCACACAGCATGGTACACTCACTGCATCACACAGCATGGTACACTCACTGCATCACATAGCATGGTACACTCACACTGCATCACATAGCATGGTACACTCACACTGCATCACATAGCATGGTACACTCACACTGCATCACATAGCATGGTACACTCACACTGCATCACATAGCATGGTACACTCACACTGCATCACATAGCATGGTACACTCTCACACTGCATCACATAGCATGGTACACTCTCACACTGCATCACACATTGGTACACTCACACTTTATCACATAGCATGGTACACTCACACTGCATTACACAGCATGGTACACTCACTGCATCACATAGTATGGTACACTCACACTGCATCACATAGCATGGTACACTCACACTGCATCACATAGCATGGTACACTCACACTGCATCACATATCATGGTACACTCACACTGCATCACATAACATGGTACACTCACACTGCATCACATAGCATGGTACACTCACACTGCATCACATAGCATGGTACACTCACACTGCATCACATACCATGGTACACTCACACTGCATCACATACCATGGTACACTCACACTGCATCACATAGCATGGAACACTCACACTGCATCACATAGCATGGTACACTCACACTGCATCACATAACATGGTACACTCACACTGCATCACACAGCATGGTACACTCACACTGCATCACATAGCATGGAACACTCACACTGCATCACATAGCATGGTACACTCTGCATCACATAACATGGTACACTCACACTGCATCACATAGCATGGAACACTCACACTGCATCACATAGCATGGTACACTCACTCTGCATCACATAACATGGTACACTCACACTGCATCACACAGCATGGTACACTCACACTGCATCACATAGCATGGTACACTCACACTGCATCACATAGCATGGTACACTCACACTGCATCACACAGCATGGTACACCATCACATAGCATGGTACACTATCACTCACCATCAATCTAGTAATAGAATGTGGATTTTCAATAATGCAAATCAGTTTATATACACTGAGATATACATCTTCCAGTGTTCTCTCAGTGTATATATACACTGAGAAGACATGGCAGCACTTTGTGTCTATTGGACAGGCAGGGATTGCCCATATCTATCAGATAGACAAGTAATGCCTTGTATCTATCAGGTAGGATGGCAATACCCCGTCTCTGTCAGACGGACCCGGCACCATGTCTATCAGATAGACACTGCACCGTGTCTATCAGATAGACACTGCACCGTGTCTATCAAATAGACACTGCATCGTGACTCTCAGAAGATAGACACTGCACCGTGTCTCTCGGATAGACAGACACTGCACCGTGTCTATCAAATAGACACTGCATCGTGTCTCTCAGATAGACAGACACTGCCCCGTGTCTCTCAGATAGACAGATACTGCCCCGTGTCTCAGATACAGACACTGCCCCGTGTCTCAGATAGACAGACACTGCCCCGTATCTCAGATAGACAGACACTGCCCCGTGTCTCAGATAGACAGACACTGCCGCCCCGTGTCTCAGATACAGACACTGCCCCGTGTCTCAGATAGACAGACACTGCCCCCGTCTCTCAGATACAGACACTGCCCCGTGTCTCAGATAGACAGACACTGCCCCGTGTCTCAGATACAGACACTGCCCCGTGTCTCAGATAGACAGACACTGCCCCCGTCTCTCAGATACAGACACTGCCCCGTGTCTCAGGTAGACAGACACTGCCCCGTCTCTCAGATACAGACACTGTCCCGTGTCTCAGATAGACAGACACTGCCCCGTGTCTCAGATACAGACACTGCCCCGTGTCTCAGATAGACAGACACTGCCCCGTGTCTCAGATAGACAGACACTGCCCCGTGTCTCAGATAGACAGACACTGCCCCGTGTCTCAGATAGACAGACACTGCCCCGTGTCTCAGATACAGACACTGCTCTGTGTCTCAGATAGACAGACACTGCCCCGTGTCTCAGATAGACAGACACTGCCCCGTGTCTCAGATAGACAGACACTGCCCCGTGTCTCAGATAGACAGACACTGCCCCGTGTCTCAGATAGACAGACACTGCCCCGTGTCTCAGATAGACAGACACTGCCCCGTGTCTCAGATAGACAGACACTGCCCCGTGTCTCAGATAGACAGACACTGCCCCGTGTCTCAGATAGACAGACACTGCCCCCGTCTCTCAGATACAGACACTGCCCCGTGTCTCAGATAGACAGACACTGCCCCGTGTCTCAGATACAGACACTGCCCCGTGTCTCAGATACAGACACTGCCCCGTGTCTCAGATACAGACACTGCCCCGTGTCTCAGATACAGACACTGCCCCGTGTCTCTCAGATAGACACTGCCCTGGGTCTCTCAGATAGACAGACACTGTCCCGTGTCTCTCAGATAGACAGACACTGCCCCGTGTCTCTCAGATAGACACTGCCCCGGGTCTCTCAGATAGACAGACAGACACTGCCCCGTGTCTCTCAGATAGACACTGCCCTGTGTCTCTCAGATAGACAGACACTGCCCCGTGTCTCTCAGATAGACAGACACTGCCCCGTGTCTCTCAGATAGACACTGCCCCATGTCTTTCAGATAGACAGACACTGCCCCGTGTCTCTCAGATAGACAGACACTGCCCCATGTCTTTCAGATAGACAGACACTGCCCCGTGTCTCAGATAGACAGACACTGCCCCGTGTCTCTCAGACAGACACTGCCCCGGGTCTCTCGGATATACAGACACTGCCCCGGGTCTCTCAGATAGACAGACACTGCCCCGTGTCTCTCAGATAAACAGACACTGCTCCGTGTCTCTCAGATAGACACTGCCCCGGGTCTCTCAGATAGACAGACACTGCCCCGTGTCTCTCAGATAGACAGACACTGCCCCGTGTCTCTCAGATAGACACTGCCTCATGTCTCTCAGATAGACAGACACTGCCCCGGGTCTCTCAGATAGACAGACACTGCCCCGTGTCTCTCAGATAGACACTGCCCCATGTCTCTCAGATAGACACTGCCCCATGTCTCTCAGATAGACAGACACTGCCCCGTGTCTCTCAGATAGACAGACACTGCCCCGTGTCTCTCAGATAGACACTGCCCCGGGTCTCTCAGATAGACAGACACTGCCCCGTGTCTCTCAGATAGACAGACACTGCCCCGTGTCTCTCAGATAGACACTGCCTCATGTCTCTCAGATAGACAGACACTGCCCCGGGTCTCTCAGATAGACAGACACTGCCCCGTGTCTCTCAGATAGACAGACACTGCCCCGTGTCTCTCAGATAGACACTGCCCCATGTCTCTCAGATAGACAGACACTGCCCCATGTCTCTCAGATAGACACTGCCCCATGTCTCTCAGATAGACACTGCCCCGTGTCTCTCAGATAGACAGACACTGCCCCGTGTCTCTCAGATAGACAGACACTGCCCCGTGTCTATTAGAGTACTAGACAGAAATGACTTGCCTGTTGAGGCGTCCATATCTCCCTGTGCAGATAGACGTCTGTGACACTCTGTGGCCCCCGTCTAGCTCTCTGTGGCCCCGTCTAGCTCTGAGAACTCTACTGGCCAAAGCCTCGTCTACGCACCCAGTGCTACCTACGTGCACATGCGCGGCGGGGCATTCACATATTCTCTGTAGGAGCTTTATCAAGTGTTTTTCACTTTGTGTGTATGTGTGTGTGTGTGTGTGTGTGTGTACTCACCTAATTGTACTCACCTAATTGTGGTTGCAGGGGTCGAGTCTCAGCTCCTGGCCCCGCCTCTTCGCTGTCTGCTACTGGGTCTCTGCTCTCCCTGCTCCATGAGCTTTATCATACCTTGTCTTAAAACTATGTATGGTTCCTGCCTCCACTATATCTTTCTCTAGTCCATTCCACTTCCTGACTACTCTGTGGCTGAAGAAGTGTTTCCTGACATCCCTTTGACTCATCTGAGTCTTCAGCTTCCAGTTGTGTCCCCTTGTATCTGTGTTCCCTCTCTGAAACAACCTGTCACTATCTACCTTGTCAATTCCCCGCAGTATTTTGTATGTCGTTATCATGTCTCCTCTGACCCTTCTTTCCTCCAGTGTTGTTAGTCCTATTTCCCTCAACCTTTCTTCATAAGACAGACCCCTGAGTTGTGGAACTAACCTTGTCGCAAACCTTTGCACTTTCTCTAGTTTCCTTACGTGCTTGACCAGGTGTGGGTTCCAGACTGGTGCTGCATATTCTAGTATGGGCCTGACGTACACGGTATACAGTGTCTTGAACGATTCCTTGTGTGTGTGTGTGTGTGTGTGTGTGTGTGTGTGGAACGTATGGACGCAAGTTTGTGTGTACGCGTACATCAGAAAACTCTACATGTGCTCCCATGAACGTGTGTACTAGTTTTCACGTACACACGTGTACCCCACATCCGTGCACGTGTCCATGTGTACGTGTTTCCGTGACTACTACACGGATCAATGCCCCTCAGTGCCATCACTCAGCCACGAACATGCTAGGTGCCCAGCACTCCGAGCTAGACGTCCTAGCAGTGACACTTGTTCAGAGGCACCTGTTCAGTGGCACCTGTTCAGAGGCACCTGTTCAGTGGCACCTGTTCAGTGGCACCTGTTCAGAGGCACCTGTTCAGTGGCACCTGTTCAGTGGCACCTGTTCAGTGACACCAGTTTAGTGGCACATGTTCGGTGGCACCTGTTCAGAGGCACCTGTTCAGAGGTACCTGTTCAGTGACACCTGTTCAGTGACACCTGTTCAGTGGCACCTGTTCAGTAGCACCTGTTCAGTGACACCTGTTTAGTGGCATATGTTTAGTGGCACATGTTCAGTAGCACTTGTACTTTGCTTATTTATATGCCCCTTTGAACGTGTTTCTCGCCTCACGCTTACGTCGTAAAGAATTCCGGCACTGAGTGTGTGTGTGTGTGTGTGTGTGTGTGTGTGTGTGCGCTCACCTATATGTCGTTGCAAGGGTTGATTCACAGCTCATGTGTGTGCGTGAGTATTCACCTATATGTGGTTGCAGGGGTCGATTCACAGCTCCTATACTCACCTATTTGTGGTTGCAGGGGTCGAGTCATAGCTCCTGGCCCAGCCTCTTCACTGATTGCTACTAGGTCCTCTCCCTGCTCCACGAGCTTTATCATACCTCGTCTTAAAACTATGTATGGTTCCTGCCTCCACTACATCACTTGCCAGACTATTCCACTTTCTGACAACTCTATGACTGAAGAAATACTTCCTAACATCCCTTTGACTCATAGGAGTCTTCAACTTCCAATTGTGACCCCTTGTTTCTGTGTCCCATCTCTGGAACATCCTGTATTTGTCCACCTTGTCAATTCCTCGCAGTATTTTATATGTCGTTATCATGTCTCCCCTAACCCTCCTGTCCTCTAGTGTCGTCAGGCCGATTTTCCTTAACCTCTCCTCGTAGGACATTCCCCTTAGCTCAGGGACTAGTCTTGTTGCAAACCTTTGCATTTTCTCTAATTTCTTGACGTGCTTGACCAGGTGTGGGTTCCAAACTGGTGCTGCATACTCCAGTATGGGCCTGACGTACACAGTGTACAGTGTCTTGAATGATTCCTTACTAAGGTATCGGAACGCTATTCTCAGGTTTGCCAGGCGCCCATATGCTGCAGCAGTTATCTGGTTGATGTGTGCTTCCGGAGACGTTGCCGGGTCACAATTTGGAGAAGACCCGGGCCGGATGTACCGGCGAACATACAACAACAATCCGGAGACGTGCTTGGTGTTATACTCACCCCAAGATCTTTTTTCTTGAGTGAGGTGTGTGTGTGTGTGTGTGTGTGTACACGCCAGGAACAATAACAACAACAGTAACATCAACGTTTTATTAACAATATTTCGGGTAACAGCCTCGCCATCTTCAGAAAATACAATTTCACACAGACCTCCAAAATTTTAGTTAATATGCAATTAAAAAAAAACGGGAAGTGGAGAGTTCAATGACAGTGTTTACAAGCAAACTGTTGGTGCTTCCGCATGGCAGCACCAATACGTTCATGAAGATCCCCAGAGAGATATTAACCCCAGAGAGATATTAACTCCAGAGATATATTAACCCCAGAGAGATATTAATTCCAGAGAGATATTAATTCCAGAGAGAGATTAATTCCAGAGAGAGATTAATTCCAGAGAGAGATTAATTCCAGAGAGATATTAACCCCAGAGAGATATTAACCCCAGAGAGATATTAACCCCAGAGAGATATTAACCCCAGAGAGATATTAACCCCAGAGAGATATTAACCCCAGAGAGATATTAACCCCAGAGATATATTAACCCCAGAGATATATTAACCCCAGAGATATATTAACCCCAGAGAGATATTAACCCCAGATATATTAACCCCAGAGAGAGATTAACTCCAGAGATATATTAACCCCAGAGAGAGATTAATTCCAGAGAGAGATTAATTCCAGAGAGATATTAACCCCAGAGAGATATTAACCCCAGAGAGATATTAACCCCAGAGAGATATTAACCCCAGAGAGATATTAACCCCAGAGATATATTAACCCCAGAGAGATATTAACCCCAGAGATATATTAACCCCAGAGAGAGATTAACTCCAGAGATATTAACCCCAAAGATATATTAACCACATAAGCACAAGTCAACTAACACCCAGGTACCTATTTACTGCTAGATGAACAGGGACATCAGGCATTAGAAGACTTGTCCAGGATGTCACCCAGAACAGTCAGCTAAGGCTCAGGTACCTATTTACTGCAAGGTGAACAGTGTCAGCAGGTGTTAGGAGACTTACCCAGGATGTCACCCACAACAGTCAACTGTTTACTGTTAGATGAACAGTGTCAGCAGGTGTTGGGAGGCTTGCCCATACGTCTCACCCAGCCCAGGATGCCACCCACATCCCATAAAGAACTGCACACGACGATGTATTCCGCGTAAAAGGTAGAAAGGTAGACAGGTCCATCTACCTGACATATAAATATGCGTCAGTGTTAATTAAGGTGGTCGTTATGGCGCCATGGCAGCAGAGGCTAATCACCCATGGCTCAGGAGGGCTTAATAGCCCTTAAAGTTGAGAATGGCTAAGACGACGTAGATGTAGATGTTGACGTAGTGTTTATAATCATTCTTCTGCTGCTGCCTTCATCTGAAATCGAAAATTTATATAATTAAAATCGAAAATTTATATAATATTCAAATCTAAAATTTATATTATTCAAATCTAAAATTTATATTATTCAAATCTAAAATTTATATTATTCAAATCTAAAATTTATATTATTCAAATCATCTTGTTTTTTTTTTTTTAATTCTCAAAAATGTGGAAATAAGAGACCACGAGGAAGTAATATTTTTTTATGAAGCTTTATGAAGCTCTATATACTGAAACATGCTTCATAAAGCTCTAGTGAAACTTGATAAAGCTTTATGTAGAGTGAAACATGACTTGTTAAAGCTCTAGTGAAACGTGATTTGATAAAGCTCTATGTAGAGTGAAACATTTGATAAAGCTTTGGAGTGAAGCAGGACTTGATAAAGCTCTATATAGAGTGAAACGCGAATTAAGCTCTAGTGTGAAGCAGGAATTGATAAAGCTCTATACAGAGTGAAACATTACTTGATAAGCTCTATGTAGAGTGAAACACGATTTTATAAAGCTCTAGAGTGAAACATGATTTCAGTAAGCTATATAGAGTGAAACATTACTAATTAAACCTCCGTAAAGAGCAACATATGACTTGATAAAGCTCTACTCAGAGTGAAACGCGATAAAGCTCTACACAGAGTGAAACACGATAAAGCTCTACTCAGAGTGAAACACGATAAAGCTCTACACAGAGTGAAACACGATAAAGCTCTACACAGAGTGAAACACGATAAAGCTCTACTCAGAGTGAAACACGATAAAGCTCTACTCAGAGTGAAACACGATAAAGCTCTACACAGAGTGAAACACGATAAAGCTCTACACAGAGTGAAACACGATAAAGCTCTACTCAGAGTGAAACACGATAAAGCTCTACACAGAGTGAAACACGATAAAGCTCTACTCAAGAGTGAAACACGATAAAGCTCTACACAGAGTGAAGATTATTAAAGCTCTATACAGATTGAAGCTTGTTAAAGCTCTACACAGAGTAAAGATTATTAAAGCTCTACACAGTGAAAATTATTAAAGCTCTACACAGATTGGAGATTATTAAAGCTCTACACAGAGTGAAGATTATTAAAGCTCTACACAGAGTGAAGATTATTAAAGCTCTACACAGAGTGGAGATTATTAAAGCTCTACACAGAGTGGAGATTATTAAAGCTCTACACAGAGTGAAGATTATTAAAGCTCTACACAGAGTGAAGATTATTAAAGCTCTACACAGTTAAGATTATTAAAGCTCTACACAGAGTGGAGATTATTAAAGCTCTACACAGAGTGGAGATTATTAAAGCTCTACACAGAGTGGATATTATTAAAGCTCTACACAGAGTGGATATTATTAAAGCTCTACACAGAGTGGAGATTATTAAAGCTCTACACAGAGTGGAGATTATTAAAGCTCTACACAGAGTGGACCTCTTTAAGGGGGGCTCCTTGTCGCGGTAAAGAGGCTATCGGTCTGAGGAATTGGACCTCTTGGTCTTCTTCCTCAGACCGAACCTAATTACCCCCCAATCCCCCCTCCCTTTTCCCATCTTCCCCATCCTCCCTTTTTCCTTTCCTCCTCCTCCTCCTCATCCCTCCCTTATTTCCTTCCCAGTTTTACCCTGGGAGCTTCTCTCCTCAGGCATTCTAGTTCCTAGGTAGGGGGAAGGGTATCGTGGTCCATCCCATTCCGTTGAGGTCCTTGGCGGTGGTGTAGTTTGCCGTGGAATCTGGATCGCCTGGGGATGTCCCGATCCTCTCCGGTCACCCGGGGGGGTGGCCTTGGGTATCTTTCGGGCGACGGTTGTATCTCTGGAGGCCACCTTTCGGATTCCGGGGGTGGTGGCCGAAGGTGGTATGCTTTGTGGCGGATATCCGGCCGCCCTCTCTTTTGTCCGCCGAGATGGCTCGGTGGATGTGAGGTTGCTATCCCGGATTGCTGGTTTACTGGCATGAAGGGTAGGGTATGGCACGGGTTCCATGCTGCATCTGCACCGCTTGCGGTGTTGAGGTCCTCTTGGGCACGGAGGGGATTTGCGC